>VZRH01008306.1:378559-504177 GCA_013397555.1 Urocynchramus pylzowi | reverse complement strand
CCCCTGCTGAGAGTGGGCCTTTTAGNATAAGCCTTGGAATTGCCCCTGCTGAGAGTGGGCCTTTTAGTCTGCCACTGTCTTCAGTGTCTCTCCTGCTGCAAAGGCACTGGCCCAGTTGCCATCAGTACCCTGGGGGCACAGAGAGTGTCCCCCTCTGAGTGTCCTCAGAGTGTCCCCCCGCTGTCGGACGCATCGGGGGAGCCCCCCCCGTTGCCTGCTGACCCGGGGCTGGCCGGGGTCCCTGAGAGGCTCCCAGGGAGACCAAAAGACACCTTTCCAACCTCATGTCACACCTCTGGCCTCCTTGCTGAGGTGGGCAGAGTAGTGAAAAGAAAACCATGGTGCTGTAAAAGTCAGAACACTGGTGTGTTAATAACACTGGTTTAATCACAAGTCCAAAATCCACCATGATATGGGCTGTACTCCAGGTTTAACTCCATCCCAGCCGACCCAGCTTACCAGGGAAAGCAGCATTTATTCACAGGAATAGGTTGCTTTCCCTCTCCCTATAGTGAAATTATTAGTAAGAAAAAATAGCAAGGTATATAGCTTATAAGTATAATGTCTGCCTAAAACTCTGCTTCTTTTTTGCTTAGTATGTATTAGACTACAAGAAGGAAACTGTACAAACTTATATGTACTTATTATAAAAAAAACAAATTGATGGATTGTCTTGAGCTCTGTGACCGTGCCACCATTCAGGGACTTAGACCATTTTCAGCCTTGCTGTTTTTCACTTTTTACATCAAAATCAATATTTGTCAGTGTTTAATTAGTGTATTTTATACGCACACATTTCACATTCTGAATTGCCTTCAGGTAATTTCTTTTGTGATTATATCTAATATTACACTATAGAATTTCTCAAAATAACAGATGAAAGTTAAAAATAAAAAAAAAAAAGAAATAATTGATTAATAAATGTTTTCCTAAAACTAACCCACTGAGGAATTTCTGACTTTCTGTTAGCACTGGCAGCAAAGGAGGAGAAGGGAGAAAATAACAGATCAAGTGCTGTGCTTCTGTGCATAAAGTTTTGTTTTTATTTGAACATCCACTTTAGGGTGGAACAAATTTAGCTTGGTTTGCAGGAGCAGGAAAGGTCAAAGATGTATATAGCTTTGACTTAGAATGCTTTCTGAGCTAACTGCACTTAAGGCCTGGCAGGAGGTTGCCATGCATGACTTCTGTTGATGCACAGTCACTTCTCATGCTTGTGGGTATTTTGTGCTCTCAAAAACGAGGCCAAGTCAGATGTTTTTAGAGAGACCTGGGAAAAAAAGTTGTCATCTTGGTGATGTAAAGGCCATAACACAGAGAACAGACTCTTAGACTGTTCTTAGTCCCTCTCAGTTCCCACAAACACGCTTTCCCATATCACTAAACCATTGTGTGGTTTCAGCTGTGATTTTTGCCTGATTTTGTAGAATCAGGTATAGAAATCAAGTAGAGGCCACATCTGGTGCAATATTGTTGACTTCAGTATTCATTTCTCGCCTGGTTTTTCTTATTCGCTGAATTTATGTCTGCTGCAGTTTTCTGTCTCTGTGACAAAGGAAGTAATTTAAGACAATCCTGCCTCTATCCAGACTGTTGCAAGGAAAGCTAAAACAACTAAAATGCCTTATTTTTGCTAATAACAGTCCTTGTTGGGTTCTAACAAAACTAGTGCAGTGTTTGTCTAACATCAATGTGCTAACTTTGTAATAGTAGTGCAATTGATTCCCTGAGATGATTATGAAAATTAATACTAAAACTATGCAAATTGTGGAACATAAAGGAACATTTCAGGTGGCCATGCATAACTGAGCCTTTGCTATTTGGGCAAAGAGTTGATTTGCAACTTGAATATATTTTACACCTTATTTGATCACTAACTAATCAGTGCATACAGATGGCAATCAGATTTCTGATCTGAATACACAAATAGTACCTTGTGAATTCAATCAAGGGCTGTAAAGCTGCAGATGGGGAGCCCTACTCAGTTGGAGTGAAAAGTTATTAATATATCTCCTATGATTATGAAAGTGGAGGAAGCAGGGTTTTTTCATTAGTACTTTGAAAGGACTTGTTAATTTATTCATATGTGGAAGATAGTTGAGAAAGTAAAAATTGGCTGTGGACTGACTCCAACTCCACTTCCCAATTTTTTATTTTTAAACTTTATCTGCAAGAGTGCTGTAAGTCTTATCACTTACTGAAGAGCAAGTGAATGATATGAGTACTTTCAATACTTTCAGAGTACTTTCAAAGATATCCCATCTCTGTGTTTCACCTTCCTTAGGGAAAGGAAGAATTTCTGTGGATGCCATGTGAAGGTGCCCACATGGGCTTGCTTATTTCAGAGAAGATCACTGGGATTATGACACTGGAATTGATTCTTGTTTTCTAATTGCTGTAGGTTTTGTTATCAGTTAAAGAATGCATATTGATTCTTTATGGATAACATATGAAATCAATATGTTTATGGATTTCATAATATGGAAAATTATTATGAATGAGTCTAGATGAGACTGAAATGAGTTTCATATGGATGAGTCTGAAATCTGAAGATTCCACTTGATGTTTGTCTGTCTTTCTCCTAATTTTTAATTCTGTGTTAATAGTTGGACTGGTAAATTGCAACTGAAAGAGGTCCCTGCCCACAGCAAAGGAGTTGGTGTTAGATGGTCTTTAAAATCTTTCCACCTTAAGACATTTTGTGATCTATTAGAACATCAAACTACTTTTATATGATCTTCAGATTTCTATATTCTCTTGTAAAACACATTTTTGTTTTGTATTTCAACAGCTTCTGAGAGATACATTACCCTGCTTTTCTTATCAGTCATGCAAGTAGCATTCTTTAAAAAGTTGGTAAATGGGGAGCTTAAATACATTGTGACTTGTAGAGCTACTTTTTTTTTTTTTTTTTAACAATCTTGTTGTTCAGTGGTCCATAGTCATTTCACCCTTGGAAGTTATTTTTTTCCATGAATGTTTACAGCTATAAACTCAAGCTATTGACCTATCAGCAGGCTTCTCCCTGAAAACAATTAAACTTCAGATCCCTGTTCTTTCAAGGAACTTGACTTCTAACTGGCTTGACCTTCGATTGACTCCCCAGCCTGCTTTGCACAGAACTGAAATTTCTGTAATGGTAACATCATTAAGAATTCAATTTCCTTTCCCTCTGAAATATTAGCTACATTGGCAAAAGCCTTTGTACAAGCATTTTCATATGTGCAAAAGCTGCTGTTGGAGGGAAAATGCTGGTGTTGCTTCTTACAATAGGGTGTTCATTAGATGTGATGCAGAGATAAAATACCATGGTCCCTGCATTAAGTGAATCTTCTGGCCTGTCTCTTACAACTAGAAAGGTTTTAATCCAGCATTGTAATCCTGGCCAGCATTTTAGTATTTGTGTATTTTACTGAAAGATGGAATTGATATGCAAGCTGTTTTTTTGTTATCTTTTATGTTGCAAACCAAGCTGCTGCTGATTTTTAAATGGAATTATTGTGTAGCTGTTTCATTACTAGTTTACTCAGCAGCAGCTTACAACAAGATTATTTTAAATGTAAGAATTATAAGAGAAATGGGTTTTATGTTTTGTTATTTAATTTATGTTCCTATTAGATGGAGTAATCAAGTAGACTAAGGCAGCTTCTTAAAATAATGAGATTTTCTTTTATCAGAGTAGACCTTTACTTTAAATGAATCATTAATCTTGTGGTTAAAGCACTGATTAAGAATATTCTTTGATTTGCATTCCTTTGTCTAAATTTGATTTAGGACAGAGGCTATTATAAAAGAGTTTGACAAACCTATTTATTATAAAAAATAATATCTCTGGTATCTTGTATATCCTTTCCTATTCATCATCTGTGCTCTGTTTTACTTATTGGACCTAACCTTTCAAGCTCTGAGACAAATTGGTTTAATATTTTCCTTTTCAATAACTCAAGAACTATGGGACAAGTCAAATTAATTTGAAATACTCACTCTGCATCTTCAGAGGTGTCAGTGAGTGCTTGGAAGTGGATTCTGGGGCTCTGCACAGACCTTTCCTGCCCTGTTAGCTTTGCTGTGGTGACCACATTCTGCACAGCCTAGGGAAGGGCAGACACACCCTGCAGTGCCTGTGCAGGGTTGGGTTTGGGTTTGGGTGGGAGGAGGCAGCTGCTGGGTGTGAACTTGCTGCTGCCTGGCAGCACAGCCCAGCAGTGCAAGGACCTGCTTTTCCACAGCTGGGGAGCAGAAGCTTGACAGTCAGAGGTGTGAAACTTAAAAGATGTGGAATCACTGTAAAAAATGAACTCCAGAAATAGAAATGGTTACAGAAAACTGTCTGTTAGATGATATATTAAAAAAAAAGACTCAGATATTAGCACAGATTTTTATGGTCTGCTGTTTGAAATCCTTTTTGTCATTCAAGTTTAAGCATGTAGGGAATTATCAAAGAAGTGCAGTGAGTCATAACTGCAGCAAAACAAGTTTGATGTCAGTGTCCTGTAAATGTGCTGTGACTGGTCACTGTTTCTACTCTGTCCACCTTTCATCTTTTTAGTTGCAGGTAGGGTACTCTGCATTTTCAGGATCAAGGCTTCTGTTTCTATGCAAAAGTGTATGACTTTCCATGTTTGCCCTTTTTCATTCTCACTTGTTTGCTTACATTGTATTTTGCTCTTTGCTTGAAGAAAATAAAAAGTATTTTAATAATCTATTCTCTTCATTCAGAGGACAGGAACCCACCAGAAGTTTGCAATTTATCTCCCTTCCCCTCTCTCCACTTGCACAGATAAATTTCAGAACTGAGGCTTCTGCTTTCATAAGTTTTAGAAAAAATTGACTTCTCTTTACCCAAAATTAAAGACTCTAAATATAAAAAATGGTTCCCTTATGAAATCTCACAAAGTTCCTGCAGGGAGAGTAAGAAGATTTTCATGTGACTCTAAACATCTAATTTCTTCATTGCTGAGCAGCCCACAAGTATGAAATATTTAAGCAGTTACCAGCTAAAATGGAAAAAAAAATATCTTTGTGGTGGCATTTCAGGTGCTAATTGTATTTCAGAAGCATATCTCTTAAACACAATTCTTGTGTAAGGATCCCAAGTGCAATTTTAAAATCTAATGTAAAATATCAGTTCATACCTGTAAATTATGATTTTTTTTTTGTTATTACTCTCTTCCTTTTGTGACTTTGAAACTTTGCCTCAAGGTCAGGTTAGGAAAGAGTTGTACATAGCCAGGCTCCTGGAATTCAGCCTTTGCAGGCAGAGTTGCAAGCATCACTTTGTAAAAGATTCTGATGAAAAGAATGTGACCAAAGGAGAATATGGAAGTGATGTTTTTCTGAAAGAGAAAACATCTCCTTTGTGCAAAGCTGTGAACAGTAGTGCATTATAAATCAAGAACTTTCAGGTGGTGGTGCTCCATCCTCTCTCCTTCATGAACACAAAGACCACATAACAATGACTGCAGATATTCCATGCAGGAATTTAAGAGTGGTAGGCTGGTTTTCTTTCTTGGGGGTATGCCTGGCACATGTTGTCTCAATTGTTTCTTTTGTTAAGTTTCAATGGTAGATCTTTCATTGACACAAGTCCCACAGGACTGTTTTAGTTCTGCAGGTGTGTGCTAGGCTGGGCTGTGCTTTGTTATGCACCCAAGTAATGAGATTCCCAAAAGCAGAAGAAATGTGTTTTCAAGTCAAGTGGTCAATGAATATTACTAAGCTAATTTAATACTTCTTTTTAAGACTAGGCTATTTTGTGATAAGGATAATACTATTAAGATTGGAAATTATTTTTTATTTAATTAACTTTCAGAGCTATAGGAAACCTGTGGGAGAACTAGGGCTCACCTTGCCTTGGGATGCCTTTCCTAAGGATTCTTCCTTCATGGGGGCTGTGTCTGGGCTCCTTGTTTGAAACCATGCACTGAACTGGGCATATGTGTACCATGGCTGTAGCTGAGGCTTTGGCTTGTGTACAAACTGCTGGTTATGATTGGACTTGTTGTTAAGTATGTTTTTTGTTAATTTTTGTGTTGTCCTGCTTTTGCTGGTTCACCCAGCAAAAAGTTACAGTCAAAGCTTAGAATTGGATACCTTCTGTTTGGTCAGTGAGATTTTTTTTGAACTCTTCACTGTTGATTTCATGTAATGATCATTTCTGGTGCTTGAGTATCTGGTGTGAAAAGGCTTGATCTGGCACCATTAACTGGAGGTGGAAGTGGTGTGGTTTATCTGTGAATCCAAGAACAGAAGCACAGTTCTTGGGAAGCACAGAAGTGAAAAGGAATAGGTTGGTCATTCTCTGCATCCATTGCAGCCATAGGATGTGTGGTGACTGGCTGTGTCAGGGCACACAGTGACAATTCCTCAGAATTCATACTCGTGGCAGTGTGCTGTTTATCCACTGCTGATGTGACAGCTCCTGCCCTCAAAGCAGAGTGTTTGCTCCCCAGAAACTTGTCCTGTTAGCTTAGTCTTAGATTTCATTTTACAGCCTGCTTGTCTTCAAAGATGGCAGTAGATTCTCTTGCTGGAGTGCAGAGATTGTGTTCCAGAGGCCCAACTTCCACCTATTTTGTACACATATATTTCCCATTCTGAATTGCCTTCAGGTAATTTCTTTTGTGATTATATCTAATATTACACTGATTTGTGTAGAACTTCTCAAAATAACAGATGAAGGTTAAAAATTAAAAAAAAAGAAATCCCTCCCTAGCCTTAAGCCACCTAAACTTGTCTTACTCTGGCTGAGAGCTTCATGCCAATGCAACGCACGGTCTTCAGAAAGGATTGGTTTGTTATGCTGTGCTGAAAGAATTTATCTGCTTTAAAAGGAAAAAAAAAAAAGAAAAAATAATTAAAAAAAACCCCCACAAATGGTATCCACCATTTTTAAATTGCAGAAAAATGGTTTAAAAATATCAGGACTTGGACATTTTTTGTACGTACTACTTTTCTGTGGTCACTTCTATACACTCACTGGGAATTATTTCTACAGCTGTTTTGTAGAATAGAAACAAATGTTTCTGTAATAGTATCTTTATACTTTCCTGTAAAATAGTTATGAGCAGTATTTTTGTACTTTCCTACATTATGATGCATTGTGAATTTCTTCTAAGAGTGAGCTTTAGAAAAAATATAGTTGTGTTTCAGATTTCAGGCAAAAATAAAAAGTTGGAAGCAGTGGTGAAAGCTTTTAAAATGTTGCAGTGAGTATCTCAAATATGGAAATGTTTTTGGAGGAAAAGGGGATAAAATCAGGCAAAAAAAGCAGGCAACTGATACTGGGTGTAAGTCTTCATTGGGAGGGGAGAAAAAAAACCTGGGGCAGCACAGGGAGACAAGTGGAGATCTGAGGCTTCAGCTCATTTGGTGCCACTAGGCATGACTGTGTCAGCCCCCGGGAGTGACAGTCTGCTTTTGGGAGGAAGGGCTGGGGGACTGTTGGTTTAGAACTAAATTTTGGCAATGGTTCTCTGCAGAATAGTATGTAAGGAAGGGATCAACAGTGGGATGAAAGACTAGCCAGCTGGATCACTGGTTTTTGATCCATAAAGAGAAGTTCCTAGGCCAAACCTGAAGAATGTAGGGTGACAAATGCCTTCCTGAGGATTTAGGTATTAGAACAAGAAATGCCCCATGAGCTGCCTGCAAAGCTTCTAATGTCTAGGTTTGAACTGTATGGGAAAGAGAAGTTTTCCTGCAGGACCTGTGGAAATAGCATTGTTCCAATGAATAAACACTGCCATGGTGGTCTCAACTGCTTCTGGAGTCTCAGATGCTTCTGCAGTACTATCAAAACTGTATTTTCTGATTGCATGACTTATTTTTCTAGGCAAATGTAAAAAATCTCCTTTGTCTGAGGAAAAACTCAGAAATTTATACTAAAATGTTGGAGATATTTCCATTTCTTGGGAAGTAAGATTAAAGTGAAAAAAAGATTTAACTTATGATGTCATTTTGTGCCTTGCTAAATTTCTTCTAGTGTGTATATCCTCCTTCTTACAATAAATTTAATAGGACAGAAATGGTTCATTATCATGCTGGGCAATGTCTTGCACAGACTAATGTGACCATACTGATTATTCTGAAAATCATCCACAGTTCCTGATTTCGATTAGTATACTTGCTGGTGGATGTGATTGCAGGGAACATTTGCATTTGTTTGGAGTTTTGGAGCTCAAAATCTTAACTGCAATCTGCAAATTGGAGAGAAATGTTAAGACATATCACTTAAATATCATGTCTGTTTTAATTACAGAGTCTCCCCAATTTACTCTGAAGTTGTGAGATTATGGGACTATTTAGGATCTCTGTATTAGCTCTGTTCCTTACCAGCTGTTCATGCAGAAATGCTTGTGCCTTTCAGGGTGAAGTTTTTTTTCTTTTGCTTAGTTTTGCTTTGTGGAACCCAGCCTTGGAGATTTTTGGATAGTTGTGAGAAGCATCTTTGTTTCAATGGTAAATTGTTGTTTTGTTCTCACCTGTCTGGGGATTAGTAAATTTTCATTCTTCTCCCAGTGTGTTGAAAAGAAAAAAATAGGTTTTTATGGCAAAATATGAAATTAAGAGGTAAGCAGTTAATTTTCATTATTTATTCCTTCAAGTGAAGAATGTCCTCAACATATTTTGTCATTAGGATCTTTGCATAGATCAGGACAACACAGACACCCATGAATAATACTTGATCTACTTGTGCAGTTATTCATCAGGTGAATCACACAAGGTCTGTCTTTTTTTTTTTTTTTTTTTTTTTTTCCCTGGAAAATGAGTTTTTTTTATCCTTAGGCCACTGTTTTCCCCTTTTTCATGGTCATCCAATATACTAGTATATAGGCAGTTTATTGATCATCATTCTTTACTCTCTGGGAAAATATTCTATGTGTGCAATAGGCACAAAATTCCTCAGTAAATGAACTAGATGTGCTATTTCTATTTCTATTTCTCCCATAAATCCAGACCTGCTGGAACAAACCTCAAATGAAATTTCCATTATCAAATCTGCACAGAAAAAAACCCAACCTTTGTCTGCCAATTGCTATTATAAACAGGCATGCTGAGAAGCCAGAAGGCTCCAGTAGGAAAGTGCTGGTTTTCTATTCAGTGGCTGGTCTTCTGCAGTGGGAGTCCTAGATAATCATTCTAGTGTATGATTTTCTCTTTTTTGATGGAAGTTCAGAATTCTGCTTTATTATCCAGTTAAGTATATTAAGTGTAAAATAATTCTGTATTGAAATAGAACAGTTCAAAGGTATTTGATAGGACAGCTACAGCAGTGGAGCTAAGAAATAAAATGTGGATTGAATTGAAGGGGAGGAATTGTGCCCTTTAGTTCATATTATAGCATGACAAGTGTCAGGCCTCTAATGCATCAGTCTCCTTGTTTTCATGGTTTACAGTTTGCAGGGTCTCAAGAACATTGGTTAGCTTTTATCCCTTACTTGAACAGGATGAGTTTCAATGTCCTGGATACTGGCACGCTGTTCTCTGTTGGCCCTGAGGCAAGCCAGAGCATGTGACTCTGGTTAAGTCTGTGTGTCAGTGCTGCTTTATGGAACTGGTGTGGAAGTCAGTGGAGGTTTGAAAATTGGAGGGTGGTGGGGATTTTGTTGTTGTTGTTTTTTTTTTTTTTTTTTTTTTTTTTTTTTTTTTTTTTTTTATCTCACTGCAGAGAAGCCTGTCTGACCTCTGAAATAGAGGAAATAAAACATTCAGAAAACACTAGTCTTTCCATTATTCTTAGTAAATACATTAATGCATCATAGATATGCCAAATATTTTTTTTAAAATTTAAGAAGCCATAGGAAAAATTACATATTGTCTTAAAGGTGAAAGTTAAAGGTGTGGCAACTATTCAGTAGTTGTAGTATGAGTGGCTCAGAGTTGCACAGCAGTTATATTCCTCATCTACTAGGAGCAGGTTCACACATGCTCACTTGTTTTATGAACATAAGCATTTGATTTCCCCAGCAGTCTCTTGGGAGATTAGACTTGGCCACAGCAGTAGCCTTAGAAAGTTTCCTTGATCTCCTGGCATCTGGTAAGTGTTAATATGGATCAAAATAAAGACTTGTTTACATAGTACACGTGTATTTGTATCTTAGCTTAAACTGAAAGCAGAGGTTACAGCAGCCCAACCATCCCCAGAATTTTCAAGCACTCGCTGGCCTGATGCCTCTCTGTAATGCATTTTCTTTATGCATTCATCTTTTTTACCTGTCAGGGAAATCTAGTAGAGATGGTTGTACCCATTTCAAGTGCAAAGATCATATAAAGTGTCAGTACAAAGCTTAGAACAAGTTTGTAAAACCATTGCAAAATATCACCATTGCAATTTTAGAATTCTAAGTATGTGACTGTAAGTCTCCTGGCATGTCTCTCAAGTCTGTTATTAGTGATCTGCTGTCTTCTTCTCAGCATGTCTGTGCACAGACATGTGTCCCATGTTCATCTTACCTGTCACTCAGGTCACTCCTAGGAGTGCTTTTGTGCTCTCAGTGATTCCCCAGTGCTCTGACTCCCCTGACAAAGGCCACAGCAAATGGTGACTTCTGCGTGTGACCTGTGTCTGTAGCCCTTTTAGTAGTAGGGCTATACAGATTGATTGAAACTCCCTCGTGAGACCCCACCTGCATTCTGTGCCCAGGTCTGGGGTCTTCAACACAAGAAGCACCTGGACCTGTTAGAAAGTGTCCAGAGGAGGGCCATGGAGATGGTCAGAGGTATGGAATACCTCTCCTGGAAGACAGGATGGGAGACCTGGGGTTCAGCTGCACAAAGCATTAGCTTTGTGCTTGTAAAAAAGAGAGAGAGAGAGAGAGAGGGCCTTTGTGGGCAGGCAGATAGTGACAGGACAAGGGGCAGTGGTTTTAAACTGAAAGGGGACAGGTTTAGTCAGATGTTAGGAAGAAATTTTTTTACCATGAGGGTAGTGAGATACTGTAACATGTTGCCCAGAGAAGTTAGGGGTGCCCCATCCCTGGAAATGTTCAAGGCCCTGAATAACTGGGTCTAGTGAGTTGCATCCCTGCCTACAGCAGAGGTTTGGAACTAGATGATCATTAAGGTGTCTTCCACCCTAAACCTTTGTGATTCTGTGGTTCTATACTGATCATTTGGAACTGTAATTAACCAATTATTTGGAAAAAGGTTCAGTGCCATTTGGGCATACAAGACACACTATCTTGGTTGCAGTCCCAAAATTCAAGTTCAGTTCAGCATTTTTCAATATTTCAAAATCCGTTCAGCATTTTTCAATATTTTATTTGTGAGAATTCACAAGCTCTGTACAGATTGTTCATAGGTACAAAATTAATCTCATCACTTTCAATTAGACTTTAGACATACAGTTAAAATAAATGCCTCAATACTTCAATGGGTTGAATGTCATATAATCTTTCAAGCATTCAATGATAAATCTGTCAAAGCACAATGTATTTTCCTTAAGCTGTGCAATTAAAAGTTTCTATTTTGTTACAGTGTTTAAGCATTGGCAGACTTCACAGAAGATATGTTTTTAAGGTGTGTTTTGTGATCTATTCACCTTACCTTAATATGAAGTCCCCTTTTGCATACATAAGGATTGAAAATCAAGTGATTGTTGTAAATAACCAGCAAACTTTATTGTTGTCCAGAGTACCATGGAGAAAAAACTCTTGCATGTTTAACCCCCCACCCCACCTCCTACTCCTTTACTGGAATGCTGAACTATTGTTTACTGTAGCCAGTAACACTAAGAATTTATATCTATAAATCAGTATTCCTTCCAAGTGTCTCACAGTTCATATTCACAGTCCTTGCTACAATTACAGATGAAAGTCAAGATCCCTGTCTCCTCTCAAGGATCTCTAGAATCGTGCCTTATAATACTTTTAATTTGGAATGGTAAGAAGTCTGATAAGTTTTATTCCTAAAAGAATGATTTAAGGGAAGTAGTGATGGTAATGAGCTGATAGCTCCACCAGACATAAAGTGAAAGCATATGCATCTAATTCCAGTCACATGAGCTTTTATGAAATAGAAATGTTCAGGGGTAATACAATGAGCAACATGCATGGAGGTGCTGTTAACTGTCCAAGATACATCCACCGAATATGCTCTGAAATAATTTAGTGACAAGGGATAACTTTTTGTTATTTGGGTTTTTTTAAAACCAATATTGTATAAGAAGTCCTAAAAATGTTTGAATGAACAACAGTTACTTATCATTCCACAGGTTTGCTGAGAAAAATACAGTAATTCCATGTATGTTTTCATAAAGATTTCTGTGATAAATTTTTATTTTCTAAAACTTTCTTAATTATTACTCAATTAGGTCAATTTGAATGGTGGTATTTAAATTTTGCAGCAATTATTGTCTTAATTTAGGGTGTCATTCTGAGAGTACCCAGTTTTCAGGTAATGAGTTTTGCTTCATTTCAACAGCATTTAATTGTGATGCAGCACCAAATATAAAACCTTGCTTTGGTTTTCTTTTTACTTTTTTTTTTTTAATTGCCTTTACTAAACATGGATTTTTTTGAGTGCCATTATTCAGTAGGAGAAAATGGATGTCAATATTCACACATTCTTCCTCTTTTTTTAAAAGTGTTCTCTACAAGGTGTATGTGTATTATCCTGCTATTTTTAGAGACATATCTACATAAGAGAATAGATAAGTATGTTCTCCTGGAGAGAACCACAGATGTATAGTTTTTACATCAGGGAGGGAGAATACAAAGCTTCCTTGGCCATAAGGATTTCATCTGTGTTTCCACATTTTTTGAAATTGTAATGCACTGTATATTTTATAAGGTTTAGCAATCATTATTACTTTATTGCAGTGAATGTGTGCCAACCTTAATACTTGAATGTGTTTTATCATAAATAATTGGTTTTTCTTCCCATTTTTTAAATTATTACTTGTACAATAATAGTTTATTACTGTTTTCTAATGGTTTATTACTATTTTGCACTATGTGTTGTGGTAGAGGTTTTTTCCTCAAAGATATGTTGGCATATTTCATGCTTTACTCCATGATTTCATTGAGACTGACTCACTAATTCATCCTTTTTGTGACCTGTTGTGTCCTATTTTACTTCTGCTAGTGTCAACCACAGTAGCTTTATTTTACCTCACTTGGTATAATTTTGCTATAATTCGGTATAATTTGCAGAGTAAGAACTATTTTGTCAAAAATTTTTGGAGACTAATGTGTGAGAGCAAATAGTGTGGGGCAATTCAGCTATCACTTGTGCAACTTGGTAGAAGTACACCCTGTATATCTGGTGAAGAATAGTGAGCATGCAATAGATTATTCAAGTTTGTGATGAGCACAGAGTGCCAGTGGGTAAAGACAGATAAAAACTTGAAGGTCTGAATCAATACCATGAAATGGGAAAATTTCTGTCAAGTTCTTAGATGAGTCTTAATGGAAATACAGCACTCACTATTGGTGATCTTGGCTTTTCAGCTGGCATGTGGAAACATACCATTCATTACCATAATTTTGCACAGGCTTGCAAAAGCAAATCTTCAGATCATTTTGGGAATGCCTTATATAAGTTACTGAGAATATGGTTGCTTTTTCTGTAGATATATTCTGTTCAGCTCAGAGTTTGCATATGGGCCACAGAGTGAATTCCATATGGCTGTCCAGGTCACGTGAATTTTGCCCTCTAAAATGTTGTTCAATATTTTTCTCAAATACTTAATTGGAAGGAATTTTTTATATTATTTTCTTTATGTGATAGAATAATGTTTTGACTCAAAATGTACTTATTTTTGGACTCTTTTGTTCTAAAATTTAAAAAAAAGAGTTGAGTAATACGCAAAGCTTGGAACTATTATTACAGTTGTTATAATTTGTATGGCATTGTACTTCTCAGGCAGTGGTGCAACACAAAGAATACATAAATGATTTTCAAAGCATCACATAAGAACTTTGTATTAAAGGTAAAATTATTTTCCAAGTCAGTAGTTAAAGATCATTTTATTTGGTCACCCTTTACCTTTTCTTTTATGTTTCCAGAGAATGAGTCCATTATATTCTCAATCCTTGCAGAAAATAAATTCAGGGGTCTTAGATATTATTTTTTTATTTTATATACCTACTTCATTCTTTAAGCTCCACTTACCCTTTCTGTGCACCAGAGTGGGGTTTTTTTGTTTGTTTTTTTTTGTTTGTTTGTTTGTTTTGTTTGTTTGGTTTTTTTTGTTTGGTTTTCTTGGGGTTTTTTTTGTGATAATAAATTATTTGAACTTCTAAAGATGTGGGTTTGATTTTTTTTTTAAACTCGAAAATGCACAGAACTTGTGTGAAAATAGAGCAGCCTATATAAATTTATCTGGAAATACTGTTCCAACTCAGGAATCATATGTTGACCTATTCAAGGTTAATTTCTCACATAAATGACCTGTAAGATGTATCTGAAAGTCAAAATAAGGTAGCCTGTCTAGGTAGTTACCTAGGCAGTTATTTTTATAAGTGAGACTGAAATGGGCAGTTAGACTGGCAAGGAGGCATTTCTGTCTGGCTGCTCTCTTTTTGTTTGCTGCATGAAAATCTCAAAATGTCTTAGGTCCATTATGGAATAGTGTAGGAAGTACTTACATTTTAAAAAGGCATGATGGGTCATGCAAGCCAGTTCTCTTCAAGCTCTATGAAATGTAACCACCTTTCAGGGTTTTTGGTTTTTTTTGTTTGGTTGGTTTTTTGTGTGTACAGAATGTGGTTGACTTGTAACCAAGAGTGGGTAAGTGTTCCATAAATATTTGTGTCCTAGCACTGTGATTTAGCAGAATGAGGATGGATCAGTAGGAACCTGACTCCTTACTTCATCCACTTTCTGCAGGGTGGATTCCACCTCTGTGTGGAGTCTGGAGCTTCTGTCAAGGTAAGAGCTTCAAAATGCAAACAGTCCATTTTAGTAATGTGCAAAGAAGCCTCAGTTAATTTGGTTGAGGGTCTGTTTTTGTAATTATCAAGAAAAATTTGCTTTGATGATATTGTTTTGGAGAACATATGATATTTTTTGCAAAGTTGTATTACTTTTAATATTTTCTGGGTTATTTTTTTGTGTTTTTCTTTGTTGTTATGGGTTATGTCCCTTTAACATAATTCAAGTAAATGCCTTTTGTATGGTATATAAATACAGAACTTTAGAAAGCTCTACAGGTTGCTACTGCTATTTTAATCCAACTAAAAACTGTAAAACAGTTGATACAGAGGTGTCATACTGACAATGAGATCTGTAGGAGTCTTTTGTGTGTTTCTGTTATGGGATATACTGTTTATATTGTTATTTCAGAAAAAAGTAATTATCTCATCAAACAGCTTTGAGTTTATGCACTTTTCCTAGAGGAAGGCTCCTGTGGATATCCTGCATTCCCTATCTGAAGTATGACATTGAGCTCCTGTGTCAGGTATTTTACAAAAAATACCAGCACATGAGACCTTCCATGCTACTCCAATAGCCTTATTTAAGAGAAAAGTTTAACTAATCTCTTGGAGAATCCTTCAGTGATGTATGGATAATGATTTGGTAGGGAAGGAGTACAGGAAGGAGGGCCAAGCTGACTTGTGATTGTTTCAGTCTGTTGGGTAGTCTTGTACTTCCCATCAGGCATTTAGTGTACTATAGTGGTATATGGTTAGATTACAAAACTAAGTTTTTATAGTAGCTATCACCCTTTATTTTCTAGTTGAAAAGGGGAAAACTCATTTCATTGAACAGTAGAATGTAGAATGTGGAATATAAAATTTAAGCACCTTTTTTAATTTTTCATGGTGACTCATTAAAAATGAATGGATATGGAAAGACAGGAGTTGAAAAAATTCACCCTTTGGCAGTCTGTTTTCTGGTTTATCTTGTTCTTCTTCGTGGTAGATTCTAAAAAACATGAAGTGTTCTGAGCTGTGTTTTGTGTCTGTTATTCCTAGTAGTATTGATGCCTGGCTTATAGTCATACAGATAATTTATTCATATTCACCTGTAGGTAATTTAGTATACTGCCACATGTAGTGAAAAATGCATACAAGTGATCCACTGAATATTGATTTAACAGAACTGGGGGGTGGTTCAGTTTGGAAGGGATCTCAGGAGGTTTCTAGTCCAACCCACTGTTCAAAGCAAGGTCAGTCCTCAGGTCAGCCTGGGCTGCTCGGGGCTTGATCCAGCTGGATCCTGAAAACCTCCCAGGCTGGAAACTGCACAGCCTCTTTGGGCAGCCTGTTACAGGGAAAAAAGGCTGAACCTCCCAGGCTGATCAGGCATGATTTATCCTTAGTAAATCCACCCTGGCTCTTCTCAATCACCAAGCTTGGCACGTACTAAGCAATATGAAGGCTAAATGACTTCTCAAGTGCATGAAATGTGACAGATTTGTTAAGCCATTATCCCAGCGAGTAATTTCAGAGGAACCTTGGTGTACATTGGAAACACAAATGGAAACATTTTAAAGGTCTGGTGGGTACTATTGACCTTGTATCCTTTATCTCAGATTCATAGTTTCTCCATGTCTTTGCATTTAATTTCTGTTTCTGCTGTATAAAGTACTGGGCACAAGGGAAAGTGGAGTATTTTTTATAGTTTGTTATTTTTTTACTTCAGAATGTGAATACTGATTTTTTTTTTTTTTGTAGTTAGTTCTAAAATTTCTGTCAGTGTTTTGTCATTCTGAAATGTCTCTGAGCCGCTGAAAATCTTTTACTTGGTGCTGCAGTAAAAATAATGGATATTTTAGGAAATTCATGGTTATGCAACTGATAAGCCTATCTAAAAGCGTGAATCTTCTTTGCTGTTAAGCAAGAAGCAGTTGACTGTAAATGTAGCAATACTTCACTGAGTATCTCCATTTAATCAGCTTTCAGTAGTTTTTATTAGAGGAAATATTAGAGTTGCTTAACAGTACAAAACCTTCACTATCCCATTTTTAATGTCACATTCTTTCCTATTCATTGTGGTTTTATGGCATAGGCCAACATGACATGACGTGACTAGAGCCAAACTCCAATGGAATGACATGTTCTGTTTTCTAGTCAGATTGTTCAGGCCCCATGTCTCATCTGGGACAGAAACCAACCCCAGAGCTGAATGTAGGTGTACTTTACAGCCTGACTGTCTGAGATATATGGCCCATAGGTAGAACTGATTTTTTTTATTATGTGTAAGGAAAGAATTAATGAAACCACATTTTAAGGTGGATTTGACAATGAATTCTGCTAACTATGGACAGAAATGAGAAAGAGGGTCAATGAATGATCTGTAGTAAATGTTGAGGCAATCCTGAATAGAGAAATTATTCGGCACAAGGTCTTTAATAAGTGTATTTCTTTTCCATTTGATTTAAACATTCCATAAATGTTAAATTAATCTAAATAAAATCTGAAAAAAAGGTGGGGCATAGAAGGTTTAAATATAGTAGATCTATTGTAGCTACCAAATCAATTCTACATAAGTAGAAGTGTTTAAGTGTTTCTTTTTCAGTCTAGCTGAAAATTGTATTTGTTGGATGCATTAAAGAACAGCTAACCAAAAATATGAATATTTCTAATCTAGTGTAGTACAGTAGTGATAACTGTGATAAAAAAGTGACTCCTGGAGTCAACCTTCATTTATTAACATGTAGTTAATGAGCTAAGTTTTATTATACCGATAAAAATGCTTCTAGTTTATAGAAAGAATTTATATTTCATAGAAAATAAAGTGTATAAACAATATGTTGTGAATGCTTAATGAGAAGTGTTTAAATCTTGATTTTATATTTTGATTGAGAATGATTTCGCCCATCCCATTTTAGCACTGCCCATTGTGCAGTTAAATGAAATAACTGAAGAACACAGGAGTTACAGGCTGGTGGCAGTGCTATTACTGTGCCTAATATATCTTACAAGACCCTGAAATGCTGCCTGTGGGGGATATTCCTAAGAACACATTTTCACAACTGTAACTCCACTTCACTTTTTATGTGTCTTGCCAATTTTAGCTTTAACATATTTAGTAGGATTTTAATTTCACCAGTCCATTTCAAGAGTGCAATAAATTCTGTAGCTAATACACAAAAAAAACCCCAAAAAAGATACTTGTGAACACAGACACAGCCAGATAAATTACAAAGGCAACAGGGGTTTTCAGTTACCAAGCTGTTTGGGCTTGTAGTCAGACATTCATCATGCAATGCTTGCTTTTATTAATTGTTTTTATATGGTTCTCTCCTCAAGATTTAAAGTATGAGAATGAGTGGTTTATATGGTTCTTAAAATTACTTTTTCTTTAGTGTAAAAAAATTGGGCTAGAAGCTGAAAAATTGAGAGCCTCTATTTTTTCTGTAAAATGAATGTATTTAAACAAGGAAAGAGTTGATTATGGTTTGCATAATCCTCTGTCACATGGATGTTACAATGCAAAATAGTAGTTGAAGTTCTTTAGGACTAATCTTATGACTTTGGAGAGTTACATCTAATGATCCATCATTAATAATAGCAGCCTTAAGGGTTGATTTTAACTTGTGGAGAAAAAAAGACTGTTAAAAAATAAGCTGTAAAAAGGTAATTCAAGTCATATAAAATTGTTTTCAGATCCAGATAATTATTTTATTCTTGTCTTTTTAATAATGGAGTTGTGTATTACATCACTCTTTCCATTTCAAAGGTACCTGAAATGAACCAGAAAGAATAGTTCTAGTTGACTGTCATCTTGGTACCTGTTTCCCCCTAGCCCCATGCTGTTTCTTGCCAACTTGTGGCTCAATTCCAAGGTCACAATTACATTGTTAGAGAAATAGAAGAATGTGTCCTGTCAGTCAGCTAGTAGCAAGAGATGCCAGAAATCAAAAAAACCTTACATATTTGTACCTGCTTGTTGGGTTTATGGAGCAGAAATCATCTGAAGCATTCAAGACTACAAATGCGTACACTGACTTTTATTCTTTCTCATGAAGGAAGCAACAATGTTCTCTTAAAATAAAACAAACCCTGCCAGATGCTTAACTGATGTTATCACTGGAACTTTTTTAGGTCTTTTCGCTCTGCTATGCTGCCACTGGTCTTTTCTCACTATACTGTTGTCCTAGATTGCAAGGCAATATGTATTTTATTTGCCATCAGTTAGAAGTGTGGCAGGTATCTTCTGTTAATTGGGCAGTTTTCTTTATCTCTTCCACAAACCAATCCTGCTATTAATGGGCTATTAAATATCTCTACATGACTAATAAAAATTACAGCATCCCATTGTGGGATGATCCACCCCGAGGGAGGAGCCAAGCATTCCTAACTAGATTTAATCTCAGTTTTTAAGACACCAGAACAGTCTTTCCACTAAATTCCAAAAAAAAGAAAAAACCAACTGCTTTTCCACTAAACCTTCAGAGGAAGACTCACCCTTCTACAAGATCACTGCTCCAACAAAACCACATCTGCCACTCCAGGAGGACTGCAGCCACCGTAACAACTGAACTGCTACCAACACCCTGACCAACAGGGTGTCAAGTTGTATTCTTACTCAGTCAGTAGTTTTTTGGTTGTTTTTTTTTTTTTTTTTATATTATTACATATATTTTGGGGTTTTTTTCCCTTTTCCTAATAAATTATATTTCTAACTTAAAGTCTCTCACTAATTTTACTTTCAAACCAGAACAACTGTTTTTTGCATTGTGAATCTTTTTCAAGGGAAACAGGGAGAAGGGGAATTGAAAAAATAGCAAGGCTAGTCTCTGAATTGGTTTTGCCCAGAGCACCTGTTTACCTTGCCAACCATAAAGTAAATGTATTCAAGTTCTTTTATTGGTAAATGAAGATCTCAATGGCTGTTCCATCAGTCTAGATCTCTAGTAGTGTCCAGGTATGCAGGATCACTACTTCTGTGAGAATAACCTTCTCTTCCTATAACAAACAACTGCACAGAGCCCATAGCAAAGCTTTTTTTTTTTTTTTTCAAAGGCAGAAAACTGGCAAGTTTGTGCAGAGGAAGTAATGGGAATAGGGATGAGTATAAAAAGGAAGGCTCCTGTCAAGGTGAATGGATGAATAGTCACCTTAAAGATAGATGACTTTGAAACACATGAGACTTTCTGCCTGCTTATATATCTTACAATAAAGAAATTTAATCCAGATGTGATTTAAATGTTCCAAATCAAAGCAAAATCAGACCCTTTATGCAAAATCAGACCCTTCTTTACTAAAACCAAAATTAACTCCTTTGAGTAAGGGCTTATAAGAAAAATTACAGAAATGTAAGCAGGCATGATTGTAATGGAAATTTTTTCTGATTACTAAGAAAGTTCAGCTAGATCCTAAATACAGGTTGTTTATTTGTTTACTTGGTTTTGCTTAGGAATTAAAACTATACTAACTTGAACCTTTGAAATTCTAAATTCACTTAGAATAATCATTTTTTTAAAACATACCTTTCTGTACTTTTTTCATTGAGCCAGTGAGTGGTATTCTTTTAATAAGAATTTTGATGTGTGTTGCCCTGCTACTCCACCTTTCCATGTTATTTACTATGAGAATGTGACCTTATTCTGGGTCATGATTCAGTTTAATCTTCTGGTATGATTTTATCATGAAAGAAAGGACAATATGTAATAGATCACAACATGAACAAGGTTATTTTCATGAAGATTATTTGCTGTAATTTTTCAGTAGCACGCTGGTAAAGAACCTTTATGGTTGCCATTAACCCTGAGTACAGGGTTATTTTATCCTTCCTGAATTGCTGAAAGGACTTTTAATGAAAATAAAGCCTTCTGCCAGGAGAAACTAGAAATTTCTGTTCATAAAAAGTATTTAAAGGGCTGATAAACTCTCCAACTAAGACAGAGTAAACATGAATGATGTGGATAGTTATTATGTTACTGTAATTTATGGAGAGGGGGTTGATGGACAAAACATTTCTCATCTATTTTTTCTACGGATTCTAAATTGGGCCTTGCAGAATTCTACATAAATATCTAAAACAAAAGCCTGTGTGTTCAGGCAGGCAGGTGTAGGAGAGCTGTTGGTCTTATCAGATAGCCATACATTTCAAGAAATTTACCTTCCAAGTCCAGAATCTAGACCTATCTGTGCAGATGTACTGTAAATATTCTGCTTCACCAGAAGAAGCATTTCCTTAAGCATTTAAAGATGTCAGAGGTATTTTTAATAATTAACAGAAGGTCTGTTAGAAAATGAGAAATGTGAACTACCTAGGCTTTTTCATGTATTGACAGCCCAGATGTTACAGGAAATAAGAGAGATCTAACTGGTTTCATTGGTCTGCTCTGATCCATCAGAATCTCTGTAGAGAAAATTTATGTTGATTACGAGTCTAATTACAATTCCTTTTTTGAAATCTAATTGCTTGTAAAAGGTACAACAATGAAAGTAAGAGGTTGCTACCCTCTGTACATGTTGGGTAAAATTCCAGCTGGCAGGGCACTGCTTTCCTCATCTCATTTATCCTCTCTGCTTTTTGCCTTGATGTGAATATAATAGTAGCTTCTTTTCTTTTCAGCCTGATTTGGGTTCCACATTTTCTGGGAATAATTCCTGGTCTACAGCGATATAAGGGAAAGAAAAATAGAACTGTAATCCTCTTTTAAAAGAATCAAGGTCTTTTGGATATTTTAATAGATATATAATTGGCAGCTGATTCAGTCATTGGAGGGCTCTTTTTCTTTCTACGCTCACAATGTGACCAAATGCGAATCTGTAGGAATAAAAAGAGTCTGCAGGATTGAGAACAATGAGGTTACAAAGGGGAGAGTGGTTCCAAGGTTATTCCTCCCTCAGGTATGTTACTGTGAATGGACTTAGTATTTTCACATGGAAGGGTCTTTTATCAAAACTGAGATAGCACTGCAGACTCAAGGAAACAACAGGAAAATCCTGTGAATTCTGCCAGAACTGAGATGAGTGCCATAGTTTATAGAACACTTTATGATGGCAAGACCATTCTCTTTCAGAAGTATCCATGACTGTACAGCTTATTGGAAAACAAACAAGAGAATTCTGGACAGAAGTAGTGACATAAGAACTGTTTGTGGAACCTTGACCTGGGACCAACAGGCATTTCCCAGAGGAAGGAGCTGTCAGGGGAAATTTCCTTTGGCAATCCCCTTTGGCAGACTTTTGCTGGCCCTGTGCATACTTTAGCTCTGGGTTCTCTTTGGCACTCTCACCCTGCCAGCCCTAACTTGATGGTCAGATGAGTCTGTGCCATGGACCAACAGCCATGACTCACAGAGAAAGGATTCAGGGGAAATTTGTTTTGTCAGCCTTCTTCTTTGGCAGGCCTTTTAGCCCTACTTATACTGCAGCTCTAGGGTGTGTTGTTTTCTCAACCTTAATCCTATGTCTTCACCTGAGCCTTAAACCAAGACCTATAAAAATAAATTTCTGCAGCCCCTCTCTTGCTTTGGCAGCCCCTTTTCACACTTGGCAGCTTTAGGCTTTCTTTGTTTATAAACTCAAAGTAAAATTGCAGGTCTTAATGACAGTTTATGAGAGTGTGTTTGGCAACTTTTACTCTTTTAGGAAAATTTATCAGTCCTTCATTGTTTTGCTGAATGTGCTGTAAATTCATATACTGCATGCTGAATAGGCAGGCTGTTAGTGCTACTCTTCTTGAATACTTACATAATTTAGTTTGTACTGAAATTCATTTTGAGGGGTGATAGTTACTTTTATGGTATGGAATGAATGGAAAGACCTGTCTAAACTCCTTTAGGTGAATGTATCTAAAAGCCTATTTAAAGACTATGTAAAGAAGATGGTCTTCTTTCATCTAACTGCTATATTCTCTCACTCCCCTAAAGTAATTGAAATACCTAATTTTGTAGATGTTGCATTCATGATTCATTGAGAACCAGAGTGTATAACAAGGATATAAGCACTTCTATATTATACTTCAAGGAGGAAGTGGTCTCTGGTGATTTGAGTGAATATCATCATCACACTTATCTTAAAAGTAAGTCCAAATACATTTTAAACTTGAAATTTAATAATATATGATACCTTTCACTAGAGCACCTGTCAGAAAAAAATATATTTTCTTCTCTATGTAGAGGGAAAAGAATCACCTTTGCTCATTAGGCATATGCAGAATGTAATTTCATATAGTATGTCTGTTTCACTGGTAGATTTTGTAACATGGCTGGAGTGATAAAGCTCACAACATAATTAAAATGGCAAGAGTTTAACAATCCCCCAGTTTTATTGCTTAAAACATAACCTGATGGTGTTTCAGAAATTCATGAAGTTTTCAAGTGCTGGGGATAAAAAAAGAAGTATGACAAAGCTACTTCATCTTGAAATATTCAGGAGAGGTGGAATACTAACCCATATGAGGATGACTCT
This sequence comes from Urocynchramus pylzowi, assembly GCA_013397555.1. NCBI lineage: Eukaryota > Metazoa > Chordata > Aves > Passeriformes > Fringillidae > Urocynchramus > Urocynchramus pylzowi. The sequence continues at coordinate 480,859 of VZRH01008306.1, read as the reverse complement.
ATTTTGGTAGGAAAAGGCTTAAAAATGTATATGATCAAGGTCTAAAATTTAATTAAAATAATAGCTTTGGAGGAAAGTGATGACAGAAATGTTACTCACAAAATTCCACAGTTCTGGAGTTAAGGGGCAGTCCCTGAAACCACTAGGAAGTCAGTGTGAAATAGATACTTTTTCATGCAGAATGTAGAAATTCTGAAATTTCTCACTCCAGGAAGTTATGGAGTGGAAGAGTTTGAGACAAACTTTAGCTGTATGGAACATAGGATGTTACAATAGAATCTTTTACATTCCTAAATGTCAATCAGTTTCACTTATGTTCTGGTTTGCTTAGTTTTTTTTCTTAATTAAAGAAACACCTTTTCTGATAATACCTATGAAAATTTCATCAAAATAAACATATGTGTTTTAAAAACATGAAGAATCTAATAAGATGTTAAATTTCTTTTATCTAGACTATTAAAATGAAATCTTCCATTTATGACCCTTTTCCTCAGTAAAAATTGGAAAATCAACATAAATGTTTCATTCTCCTGTTCTTACACACCAATATCAGCAGTCAGATAATCTCGTTGTTGAAGACCCCAACAGGGTCTTCCTTTGGGTCCCTTAGAGATTGGGTCTCTTCATGATGGCATGTTTTAGAAAAGACATCTAAATATGAGGCAGCTCGAGTTCCCCTGGAAGAGTATGAACATCTTAAGTCAATTAGAAATTCTTTTTTATTCTTCAGTGAAACAAGTCAAATTTTTAAAGAAAATTAAACATGTATGTTCTAGACCCAAACAATTAGCTCTAAACAGAAAATTGCTGAGAAATCATTTGGCTACATTCTCTCCATGCACTTTGCAAGAGTTCATGATGGAGGCTAGTCAGAGCATTAAAGGGAAAAGGGATGGTGCTTTTTCTACCTAGAAAGGGATTGAGCTGCTCAGCAGAAGTTGCTCCAGAAAACTGACCAAGACTCCTCTACCATTAGGAAGGAGAAAGAAGGGATGCATTGCCTTTTCTTCCATACTCTGAGCTTATAAAGTAGCTCTTTTCCACCTTCATCCTGTGCAGGACATTATAGGTGATCTGTTCATGAGGACTATATTGTGCAAAACTAGCATGCATGCTTTTCCATGTCCACTTAAAATAGAATAGTATTGTTTGTAGATTTTCTAAAAAAGAAAATATCAGAATCTTTGCATACAGCAACCCAATTCAAATGATGGCACTGCAGTTTTTCACTTTTATTAGTTTTCTCTCAAAACCTGTTCTGCTAAAGGCTCTGCTGTTGACAAGATGATCTCATTTCTCTTTTTGTGAAGAGAACTTTCCAAAAGTTTGATTTAATAGAAAACAATGCTTATTCTACTTGTACTAGGGGCTTAGAGAGGATTTTCTTTCAATTTTCTTTTCCCAAGGTAAACATTTTCCTAAGAGTGGTGTGGTCCATTCTGAGAACAGCAGAAGAAATCGAGATAGTATTTGCAGCAGAACCAATAAGGAGCTTGTCTGTACTTTTGTATCCAATCACTTTTTTGGATTTTGGCTAAGAGAAAATAATTTTCAACTCAAATATATGCATAGTGCCTATGCAGAGAAGGCAGTAGACTCTAATTATCTTTTCCAAGTTCCATTAAACATAAAAGCAAGGGTAACAAAAAATATTAAAAACAAAGTTATTTCTACCTACAAGAAAGGCTTAAGAAATTGGAAGGAGATTTTAAATATAAGATTTCTTCAGTCACAAATGTGACCTCTGCTTGCCCCCAGTTCCCCATTTTTATTTTCCTAATTCCTTTTTTTCTTTGATATTCATTCTAATTTCAGGGAACTGACTTTTAACTGACCAAGTGAAGTGTTGCACACTCTTGGGAGGAGTTTTACTTAAAGGTTTGAAAATATTTGGTTTGTCAACTCCTTTTTTAATACCCCTCTTCAAAAAAAAGTTTTTGACAATAACCTTCTGGTTATGGGAATTCACTCATATTCTGAGTTTTTCGTGTCTGTTTCTCATTGCATTGTTTACTGTTATGTTTCTGTTGTGGAAGCCTGTCATGTTCAGTGTGAGTGAGTAAGGTATAAAATGATGAAGAATGGTTTTGTTTGGTGGTTTTTTTGGTTTTTTTTGGTGGTTTTTTTTTTTAATCTCACTAATGTTTCCAGTAAATGAATGGACATTTATATATGAAAATAAAGTAAATTTCCTGCAATTTTATTCAAATAGATCTCTGGCTTTCAAGATAAAACAAGGAAAATATTCAAGTATAAATTATGTTCTCTATTTATTTAATATAGAGGTAGATTTTCCTGTTTAATTTTGTGTGGTTTATTCCCTACCCTTTCACAGTATTATTTTCTTAGCTTATGCTTCAATGAAATTCTAGGAAATAGCCTGTATTTAGACTTGCAAGTATATCTTTCCAGAATCCTTTTAATTGCTGAGTGATGACTCTTTGTGTTGAAAGCATATTCATTTTTCATATTTTAGCTATCTTAAATGAACTATTTGTTTCAGAAAAGGTCATACTTGTTATAAGATTGTGAATTACTTGAAGTAATTAAGCATTGGTTTATGTACTGGTAAACAGGATATAATGTAAATTTGCCTTCTCAAACTGTGGTACATTTTGAAGTTTCTTTTCATTGTTTATGTACTAATTGATATCAGATTTTCTGTTTATTTTCTCCTAGGTTGTTCCTGATGATGTAAGTTTCAGATTTGTTTTACACAGAATGCCCATCTTTGATGAAAACACATAATTACTTCTGGCAATGATTACCTTTCTAGAAAATGTAAAAGATGGATTCATATACCTGGCTGAGACATAAAATTAGAATTTTAATTTATAATTATTTGTGCTTTGGCTAATTGTCCCTAAAATATTAGGAACCAGGACTTAGTCCCAGCAGACATTTATATATTTGAGCTCAAAAAGTTTCAAAGCAATCTTTTCTTGCAGTAAAATTAGAGCACGTGATTTAATGTATTATTGCTGCATGCCATGGAAAGTTTCATCTTTGTTAGTCTACAGTGAAATAACATATTTTCTTAGATCCAGAGCCTCAAAAGCCCTGGGGTCTCAGCTATGGAATGGAGTGCCCAAATGGAATTACTTCCTGACATGGTGCTGCCTAACTTGCCTTCAGTTAAAGTTTTCTGGGCACTTAGGCTCCTGCAGAGAGTTTGCCTCCATTTTATCACAGTTAGATGACCTGGAACATGTTTTATGCTTGAGTCTGCTCCAGATCCTCATGAAAGGGTCCTTCAGGAATTGACTGAGAGAGGCTACATTCAATCAACTTCTTCTTTGATACACCACAAGCATGTGCTTGAATTTCCTCAACTCAATATTGTAGCCCTGTTTTGCAAGGGTATGGTGGTCTGAGATCTGCTGTCTTTCCAAGTGTGAGGGATTTTACCCTTCTTTTTCCATACAGGTGAATGTCAGAGTGGAGGCCTTTGCTAATTTGTTTGGAGGCACTTGCCATTCTTTTATTGAAACTCTTCCATTATGCCGTGAACAACCAAATTATTGTTGGAGCAGAAAAAAAGCAAGCAAAACTGTCTGAACAGATTTGGAAATTCTGAAGAGGCCTTCTCTTCAACTCATACTTCAAGACAAAGTCAATTTAGAATAGACAGATATTTTATTGAAAGCACAAATCCAATCTTCAGAACAGGTGTCCTTTCAATTTTTCTTCCCTGCCCGTGTTCCCTCTCCACAAGGTTGAGACATTTTGGACTGTTGCAGTGACTAAAGTTCTTCCTTCCCTGCCAAAATCTCTTATGAAAATCCAGTTGACAGTTGTTATTCTAGATCAGTTATGTGCAACCTTTTCTTACTGGGTGAACCTCTTTAGAAAATTCACATTAATAGTGCTATGCAACATAAGAACTTGATTTTCTTTAAGTACTGTGGATTTTTTTAGAGACAGTTGGGACATACCTTGTATTATCTATAGAACATATATAGTATTATCTCTAGAACATATATAGTATTATCTCTAGAAGAAGCAGAATTGTTGCATCTTCATGGTTCCCCTCTGAGAATACCAATTTAGATAGAAAACTGAATTTAGTTTTTGTTCGTTGCTTCAAATGATCTGGATTTAGGCTCATGATCTCTAAATAAGAAACTTCATCAATTACAAGTAATTTGGTTTAAATTCCACAGGTTTTTTTTTTTTTTTTTTTCAGCAGAGGATGCCCAGGGCTAATGATTACTTTAGAGTAAATTATTTACTGTGAGTGTATAATGCATACATTGTAATATATTTAGTTCTTCAGATACTCTGACTTTTAGCCTGAGATACTCAATAAAAGCATTAAGCCTATATTTAGAATACCTTTAGTTCTTTTCATAAAGACAAGCCATCTGCAAAGTCTGTGTGTACATACATTGTGGGAGTGGGGCACTTAGAGGTTGTATCTCTAGCAGTCTGGTTCATTTAAAGTTAATTTATTTTCTTATGTAACTTGATTCCTTTTCACTGAGGCTGAAAAAAAAAAATCAATTTCTATGATACGTCACCTCTTCAAAGTCACAACCCATGCTGCTGATTCATGACATGATTACCATGCCTTCAAAACTTCAATTATCTCAATCTGAAATAGAATTTCCAAAGGCAGTGTTGTCCTTTGAGGTAATATAAATGTCAGAAAAAATGTACTAGCTGAATAAATACCATCCACTTACAGTTAAATACTAAGACTGCAGATGGATTATGGCACTTAAGTAAATAGAGCCATATTGTAGAAAAGGTTGCAAATATGCCTTTCAACCCTGTGAGTTCTGTCCAAGAAGAATCAATATTAACAAAAATTAGACTTGCAGAGTTCTCAAGTAAGGTGTTTTTCTAAGCTGTGTAATTTTGTGAAAATTTTTCTGCTTTTAAATCAAATTCACATCAAATGCACTTGAATTAATTTAACATTGCTGATGCTTTTTTTTTTTTTTTTGTGTACTGCTGACACTCTTAGTTCTTAAGTTTCACTAAATTTCAGATTGGACTTCAGATAAATTGAGAAAATAGTATAATTTCCATTTTGAAAGAGCTTAGCTTTTGTGGTGCACAGAAGCTTTGGCACCCAGTGAAGCATCTGTGGATGTGGGCAAGGCTCTTCAACTTTGCACATCATGGATACACCTCTGGCTTTTCTTTGGAGAGGTGACAATTGCATGCTTTGTACAGTCTTCACTTCTGTTACTCTGGTAATATGAAAAATGGATTTAAGATAAAAGCAGTTACTGGAAAGGGAGGTTGATAGAAAAAGTGGTTTTAACCTAGCCCAAGGTTACTGTGTGCTTTTTAAGCAGTTAAGGGGGCAGAAGAAAATCCCCCAAAAAACTGTGATCTGTGGTGACAACTGCAATGAATGCTTGACTGGCAGGCTTGTATGAGGGGTTTGAATGGTCTTGGATTGTGCAATGTGCAATATGTTACAAAGCTGGCTTTAATAGTTTGCCTACTGGAACTCAAAGACTTCTAGTAAGTTGTCACAACAACAGCTTCTTTTAAGAATGTTTGTGTTGCTGAGTGACTAATGTGATATGTGGGGTATACAGCTTATTGTAACAGATACAAAGCTTAAGAATAGTATATGTTTAAGGCTTTCACATAAGAATATGAACAGTGAAAAACAGACAGTGGAAGTCTTCAGGAAAAGAAGTCAGAAGCAGTGTGGTTATTGGCACTTGGATTTTTTTGGGATGTGTGATTCAGAGACACTGGATTCTCTGGATTCAGTATACCTCATGGAATATTCTAAGGGCTGCCTAGGCATGCAATGATGTGCTCTGTCCAGGCATTGTCAACATCTTGGTGTTCTTTCTACATCAGACCCTAATTTAAGACAATGTAAAAGCGTTTAAGAAGGCAGTAAGTGGAGGAAAAGCAGCATGTTTGGTGCTTTTGCAACCCCCTTGTTTCATCTGTGTTCTGCAAACCCATCTGTTGTGAAAAATATGCAGATAATAACTAATGTATTTTTCTTCAGCCAAATTATAATATTAGGGAACAGGTTGGAATTCCAGTGCACAGCTGAAAGTTGTGGGGCAAGGAGGAATAATTTAGTAGGGATGCTCCTCTTTCTAGCATTAAATCAATCAAAACAATGGTTTGGGTTCAACATCCTCATCATAAACCAAAATGGAGAACAGGACAAACTGTTCATTTTCAGTTCCTGTGCAGTGAAAATGGTGGTGGTGTTATAAATCAGTTTCTGAAAGCTACTAGAACTATCAGGCTTAATCCAGGCCCTGCAATCTATTTTGAAATATTATTCTCTAAATGGCAGATTTTAATACTGCCCACCATCATTCTTTCAACTTCTGGTTGGTGGTGTATCTGACATGCAGAGCTGTGATAATGACCTTTATTACACAGAATCTAGTGCAACAGCTCAAGCATGTTTTCCAGGGCATAATGGATGGATTTGATATGAACAGCTTGCTTTTAGGTTTAGTATTGGAAAAAAAGAAATTACTACAAGGTAATTGCAATGCTGCTGGTTTTGTTTGGAACATAAGGTGACTATTCCAGCACAATTTAGGATGAAATCTGGTTAGATTTTGATAAAATCCCAAGTAAATATGCACCTGTAAGAATCATGCTCTGTCTGATAAATATCCTGTATCTAGAAACAAAAGTTGTAGCGGAAACCAAGCAAAACTTCATATTTCTTACATTAATCAGATGACCCTGGTGCTGGACAAGAGGGGTGTTGAAGGGAAAAAGACCCTTGATGCTGGTTGAATATTTTGGGGTTTTATTTTCCATGGCAAGTCAGCTTTTAATTTTGCATGGTATTTGCCATATTCTATATTTTAATTTTTCTTGCTTAAAAAGTAAAATATAGGATATTGCAAGTACTTGTTGTCATTTGGGAATGGTATTCTCCAATTTAATAGTCTTGCCAAAACCATGCCACAGCTCACTTCTGCCCTTCCCTTCCAACTGGGAGCCCAAAAGTCAAAGAGCGTGGGTGGAGCTGCCTTGTGACATAGGAACTGGCTTTCTGACTATTTATTTTTGTGATTGCCAGAAACATTAATGTGAGCATAGAACTACAGGAGCTCAAATAGGCTCCTGTATTGTTCACTAAATAGTTATGCCTTTGTGATGTTGTAACTGGTTATTGTAGAAAGGATTACAGGGTACCAAAAAGAATTGTGTCTTGAAGCGTTGAGTAAGAGAAGAAGTCAATTAACACTTGTGGGAAATATTGGAATGATCTCAGAAAGAGACATAACTATCTTGATTTCTTCCTAAAATAATATTCTCCAGGTTTTTGAAAACTGTCAGAGTAAGCACTTTTCTCTTGCTGAGAGATACCCTTGAGGTTTGTCATATGATGTTATGCAGAATATATGGTGTAGAAGTACAGACATTTGGAACAGCCTGTGGGACAGGTGAATGAAAAGTGTTTGTAAATCTCCTCTATCAAGTATTTAAATTATTGCCATAGAGAAGATGATTCTCTGACTGTATAAAGCAATGGGAGGCAGATACTTTTAGTTCTTTCCAAATTCAAGATCTTTCCAGATCTTAAGCTGCATCAGTCTCTTTGAAAGGTTTGCTTTTGATCGAGCCTACATAGCTTACACAGTGTCTACTTCATGAAGTTCTGATTTTTTTTTTTTTGAAGAACCAAGTGATACCACTGAGCAATTTTGAAGCAAATCTATTGTACTCTTTTTGATAAGAAACAGAAAAATATGGCTTTACTGACAAGAAGCCCAAAAATACTGAAAGAGTAGCACCTCAATTACCTTATCTCTTCAGGACATAAATTAGACAAGTATAGAATCTGAAAAATAGTATTTTTGTAAAGCTCCAAGTATCTTGAAAATAATGAACTTAGTGTAACCCTATCAAAACTATTTCTAACTTTGCTTTATGTTTAGAAGTGTACTTTTCTTCAGCTAAGAAGTATATTTTTAATTGAAGTGTGAATCAGAGAGTGGCCCCAGAGTTATCTGTGTAAGACACAATGAAATTGGAGAAAGCTGTAAAACTGATTGAAGTTCAAAACTGTTCTAATGAATAGGTTTATCCAGAAAGAACTATTTTGTTTTATAAGGACAAAGAGCTGGTTTTTTTTTATGGTGACAAATTAGAAGCACTGCTGCCACTGAGACTGAGACACTTTCTTGATAGGTCAGTGCTATTTAAAGATCACACAAAAAGCTATCAAAGGAAATACACAAAGAAAGGGCATACATTTGACTCTACTGGAGGTGACCAATAACAAATATAGTTTATGTGGAACTTGTAGGGAATGTGATTATTTTAGGAGGTCGGGCATGGAAAGAAAAACAGGAACACCTGAATGTGGTAACACTCTGTATTTAGTAAGCACTTTGTATGTAATAAGCAGTGTTATTTGTAATTGTAAAAGTCATATTCTGAAGCCCTTAACTTAAGATATTTTGATGTGACTTTCAGAGAGTCAGAGCTAAAGGATATGGAAATAATAATAATAACAATAATAATAATAATAATAATAATATGGAAATAATAATAATACTCCACAGAAGAAATTATTCATAGGCTTTTGGTTATGCAAGCTCTGAAATGGGGTTTATCAGTATTATAAAATACACAAATTATTAGAATGACCAGTTTGATGTTAGATTAATAGCAAAACTAGAGAAGGATGGGTGGGAAATATACAGCATGAAATAAGTAGGAGAAAGATGAATGGCTTTCAATTAACCAAGTAATATTTTCCAAAATTAGTGGCAACTAGATTTTTCTTTAAGCCAAAACCAAACTAATAAAAATAATATTTTATAATTTGCCAGTTGACACTCACAACTTACAATATAGAGGTACTATTTGTTTCATTGTTTACTGAAATTATTTTAAAACTTCTTGAAAATATTTGGGAACATGTAACTGTGCAAGTAATATTGTCCTGGCCTTGTTTTATGCTGCAGTAACAAAAGCTTTAACTTTTATAAATGCTGCTTATCATTCTAGGTACTCTTAGCCATGTTCTTTCAAAACAAATAAGACATTTGTTTTATTAATTAATTTCATGAATTATTGTTTACTTTTTAATTATTCAGTCTTTGATTTCAGTGTTCTTAGGTCTTGTCCATACCAGAGATATCTGTATCCTTCATTGATTAAGTTAATGTAGCAGAAGACTTAAGGGTGGATTTCTGGTTATTTCATGCATTTTCTGAGACTGAGACACATCAGACTGGATGGCTCCTGTTGTCAGCTATTTTCTTACTCTCATCAAAGTTTTGGGTATCATTTGTATATAATGACTTTAGCTTTGATTTTGAATCCTCTGGCATCAATGATTGTGTGAAATGGAGCATTGGATAAATACTAGAAATCAGATGAAGCCTGGATGAGTAATGTATCAGACTGAAATATAGGGTATGCAGGTTCTCTTTACTCTTAGCCCAGTGACAGAGCTGGACAGCTGCAACCTTTTGAATAACCTAAATTTTCAACTTAACTGTTGAGATTTTTTTGTTTGTTTGGAGTTTTTTGTTTCTTTGGGGGGTTTGTTTTTTTTTTGTTTGTGTCTTGTCTTCCTTTCAAAAGGAAGAAGTAGCTCTGTTATTTCAAAGATGTATATGTATATATATATATAGTATAAAGAAAAAGTGGTGTACTTTAAAAGCTTTATGAAACAGATCAGTAACCTTAAAGTGGTGGGGAAATAAACTGTTCTCTTTGATCTAAAGGTATAGCAAGATAAAATATACAGATGTTAACTCACACTTCTAATTTTTAATCCTCTGTGAAGGTGATTCCCTTTATCTAAATTTCTGTCTGCACAGCAGAAGTGCACTTATGGAATTAGGAGGATTGCACTACTAGAAATTAGTAAAATAGTGATAATATCCAATTTTGAGTAAAAGCATCTAAACAAACTTTAATATGGTCCTCATAAGTAGTAATAGTAGCATGAAATTAATTTCTTGTTAATAATCTTTTGTTGCAAGCAGTGCTAAAGTTCTCCTTGATCCTCCTAGTTTGTCATATGAAAAATTACTGCTCAAAAAATTGCTTTTGACCTTCCTTTGTGTTGGTGTGGCCTCCTGCAGTAGCTGCCAGTATGCAAAGGTTGCAGCAAGGATTGATGGACAGTAAAAGGGAGCTAAAGTAAAACACAAGACTGCAGGACAGCAAATACCACTGTAAAGAGAAACTGAACGGAATTTCTGTTCACACCTTGCAGAATCTTGGGCTCTGTTTCATGTCTCACCATCTTGGGCAGGGGATGTTCCCTTGTCTCCATCCACATTATTGGGTGGCAGTACTATCAAGCAGAGAGTGGCTGCTGTTTTCAGGAGCTTGTCTAGTATGAACAGAAGAATAACGCCAGTGAAACAGTAAGAACTAAAGCTGTATGTAATAACACTGAAAAGTACCTCCCTGTTCTGTCAATTGTGTGAAACAAAAATTTCTTTGGTACCTTATCCATAAACTGAAAGGACACTGGAAGAGAAACTCTAATAAACCATAGCAAACATTAAAAAATAAAGGTTTTTTTCCTGCAAGAAAACACAGTTTTTTGAACTGTACTATTTATATAAAGTAGAACATGGAAGGAAGAAAGGTTTACTTAGAAATATCCAAAAAGAAGGTCTGTAATCTGGGATGTGTGAGAGCTACATCCCTATTTTGAATCAGTAGGAATCAAAAAAACCCAGAATTTCTGACATCTAGGCAAGATCCTAAAAAATGGTGATGCAGTTACTTGTAACAGTTTCTTGGAAAAGTTTGCCTATGACTCTTTTTTTAAGGTCCTGTGTGGTCATCAGATAAAAAGGGTGTGCAGTGGTCGATTAGGAAGGTGAAAGAAGCCAGAGTACAGTGATTTTGGACAGGCTTAGAGGATTAGGCTGGACTGTGTAAAAGGAAAGCAGTAATTAAAGTTTCCGGACCTAAAACATTTATACATGCAAGAAGACATCGAAAATGAAACAAAATCATTCTGATTCATCCACTGACTGAATCTGACTATATGTTTTACTACATTCACCTGAGGAAAGGGTTATGGGAGTTGAGGGGTTTTGCTTTGTTTTTTTCCTTAGGTTGAATTTATGTAGTTTCAAGCTGAGATTCTCATTAACTAGGAAAATATTAGGATGAAGGAACTTGAATAACACCTGTGTAACCTGTCAAATGAATAGATCTACAGCCACAATTACAGAAAGGCTTTCATGTGCAGAGTGAGTCCTCAAACTTTAAATAGAGTGTTTGAAATTAAGTTCATCTGGTAATGACTTGGTTGAAAACATTGACAGGGTCCAGGTATAAAAATGCTATATTCTTTGTCATCAATGAATGGCAGATAATTGATTCAGTGGAAGAATGGTTACTCAAGAGTTTATCTAGATGCTTTACTATCCTGTAGTATAATTCTTGATATATCACATCTCCATTGCCTTAACAATTTCGCTTTAAGTACCCTGTAAATACCTTAAAAAACTTATTTCCCCCTTCTTATTTTGAAAAAGGGTTGGTGGGGAAATAGAAGCAGACATTTATTGGTGGGGAAATAGAAGCAGACACCCTTCTACATAATTTTTAGGAGCTGTTATTTAAATTGCTTTTTAAAAATTCTGTCCAAGTCTTGAATGGAAATTTTAATTCTGGATGCCAGTCTCGTAATGTAAGGTATAGTATACACAGAAGCACAGAGGCTTCTTGTACTGAAATTGATTTTTTTTTGTAATAACTGTGACCTTTTTAAACCATTTTAAAATGAACTTCTTGGGTATGTCAGATTATATATAAACTCTGCTGTTCTGCTTTGGAGGAAGTCATGCATAATTTAGTAATAAAACAAATATATTTTGTTATGCTCTTTAAAATCTCAGCAATTCTAGCTCATATCCAATGTGCATGGGAACTTCAGTCACCAAGAGATGCCACAGTTAGTGACCTGTAGTGCATGTCACATGAATCTGTACAATTCTAAGGGAACTGTAAAATTCACAGTACATGCCTATATTCTTTTCTATAAAACATGTGTGTATAACATGAATTTCCTGAAGAATCTGATGAACAGTTTCTCCCTATGTAAATTAAAGGAAAAAAAATAAAATCCTCCCTACAACTTCAGTGGTCCATACATGAACTAAGATGTAGACTAGTTGTCATTTCATTCCATATAATGAAAGTGCATTTCTTTTCTATCTAATTGAGAATTGGGATGCCTTTATAAGTCTGTTTTGGTGTCTCTGAGGACATTGCCAGTGAAAATACAAAACCCACATGGTCTCAACAATTCTCTCCCAAGACCATGTTTTTGTCTTGGAAGTAACACAGTGTAATATGAGATACAGCAGTTGCCAAGGTAACTGTTCTTTTCCCATTTAATAGCAGCAGGTGAATGGTTGCCTGGATATCCACAGTAATTTGCTGGGGCTCTAGTAATTCATGAAGGATGTACACATTCTTTTCCAGGCTTGTTTTTCTCTCACAGAAGCTTTGACTAAAACCCCAAGGTACATGATAAGTATTAAAATATTATTCAATATTATTAAATAATTATTCTTACTTTAGTGCTGTGTTTTTAATATTAGTATTTTAATACTGTTTTAAATGCAGGATATTAGACCAAGATCTTTCTATATTATGATAGTTATTTCCAGAAGAACTTATTTTCTGATTTTTTTTTTTTTTTTAAATCTTGGTTTGCTATTTCAAAACCCTTCAGAAATTTAACTAATTAACACCATATTTAAGTCTGGAGCTAATGAGACAAATTTTCAAGTGCAATTTCTGGTTTCTTTTTATTGTACTTTCATTTAGTGAATTCAGTAAGATGTTTGGAAATAAGACTAGTCTTTCATTCTAATTCTACTACAGCATTCTCCTGAATTTCAAAGGAAATACACCCAGCAAAGAGGTGTTCAGATTTTATGGACTTTGAGAATAAATGAAAAAGTTCTCATGAAATGTGACATAATAATTATTTTCAGTGATTAGAACATAAGTCTTCAGTGTGTCATAATTAAGTTATAGGTTTACTGTGTAAGACAGTTTTATTCAGTCTGTTGGCAGGTCCAGAAAGAATCTGTTGCATTGTTTATAAGTCAGTTTATTATCTCATTACATGCACATAATCAGAATGGGAAGAAAATCTTAAATTTGGGCAAACAAAATATGTTTTAGAGATTTCATTTGTGCATAAATTTGGCCATCCAAGCCCCTGAACACATCATCTGTATGTGGCCTGAATTTCAGCTGTTAAATACCTTAGAACTGAGAAATCTCATGTAATCTCTAAATTTAGCTCTTTATGTGAAATAGCATTGATTAAATAGAAAGATCTCTCTTCATAATTCTGTTGCTATTATGAATAATACCAATGTCCCCAAATGCTAACATTGCAAACAAGCTGGCAGAACATGAATAATCAGCTAAATAAAGCCATCAGCCATATTTATGAAGAGAAGGACAAGACAAAGCTGTTCCACCTTTAAGAATTAGATGCATATTCTCAGTGGAACTATTCTGTGTAATGGCAGCCATGGCATTCTGAAAGATTTGATGGAAGTCTTGTATTTATTTAATTTCTATAGGTTTTCTCTTAGAGCACTTGCCTTCTGAAAAGCAGAATTAGTGCTGGAGATGAGTCTTTTAAAGCTGACAGTGAAACTGCTTCATAACAGAAGTTTAGTCTGCTTTCTTTCAGTTAATGAAATAAAATGGAAGGTGTGTCATTGTATGGGATAGACAGTTCTTGGCTCAGAAGTAAGTTGTTTTGCCTCCCTAAAAAGGGGTTGGAGAACAAGTAGATTTGTTTTAGGCATCCATCTTAGCCAAGACTACCACCTGACAGGTAGACTCAACATCTTGACACCACTGTAAATGTTAATGCTATCTGATTTGTTTTGATAGCTTCATCAGACACTTATTCACCAAAATTACTTATTTAGTTGATCAGACTCTTAGAATTAACAAAACTACTGCAATTGCCAGTCTGAGGACACAATTTTACTGGGATGTGTAACTTCAAACAGATGTGATAGTTTGTTTTCTTCTCCATTCATGACTTGACACTAAATCCTGTAGCTAAAGTGAATGACAGCAGTGACCAAGGCACAGCTCTAAGATTCTCAATTGACTTTTGTAAGTTACCTGAAGTGCAGCAGTTTGTAACAAATAAACCTCCTCAAGGCTTCTCGAAAACCTTTCATCAAAATTATTTTTTAATGTTTAATTATTAAAATAAATTTCTCTCTCTTCCTATAAAGATTTCCAAATTCAAGTCTGCTATTAAAAAAAGGTGAACCAAAAGAATTTTAGTAGAGCTGCTAATCATTTCTGAACAATAGAAAGAAAATGCCTTATTGATACATATTTATTCACTCTGGTTCTACATATGTTTTTGGATTATAAAGCCTCTCAATGGTGGAATAGGTTGGAAAATACTGTCCTTTTAAGCTGTCAAACTAGTACTCCTGTTTATTTCAGTAGGGTGAAACTGACCTTTCTTCAACAATACCCTTGAAGTTTGCAGCTTCAGTACAGTAAAATGTTAGAAACAAAATTAATCCTACAATACATAAAACAATAAACAGAACTGAGAGTACTTAAATCCTCCTATAGTTTTATTTCTCTGTGGTAATTGTATTATTTTCTCCCATAGAAGGGCTTCTAGAAGCTGTAAGAAGCATGTGTTTTCTTCAAAGTGACTATTATTGCAGAGGTGAATCATCAAATCCTCCATGTGTTGTGTTTTAAAAATTCTTCTTAGTTTATAGAAATAAAGGTTGGAATTTTAACAACTCCAATGAATTAAATCTATGAAATACAGACCTGGGAGTCCAGGAAATAGCTTTGAAAGGATTCAGCATTGCATTTGGATAGAAGAAACAGTGAATTTATTTTTTTCTTGATTATTATGTTAAAGGTTGGATGCTTTTTGTGTATGCAGAAGCTTCAGAACAGATGTAATATTTACAAAAAAGATTAGCAACGTAGTAATATTTGAAAACATGGTGATATCTTGTGACATGAGTGATCTTTACAAATTGTTAGACAACCATGTGTTCTGCAGCAAAATCCTCAGCATCTCACTTATCTGCTCCTCTTGTGGCTGGTTTTTGATATCTAAAAGGATAGGGTGGAGGTCACTAGAGATCAACTCAAACAACCCCTTTGCAGAAGAGTAAAATTATATATGTAAAGCTTTCTTAGGTGAGTTGTTTCTTCCTTAAATTATGAGTGAAAAAGTTTTCAGGCTATGGATTGAACTTCTGTCTCTTGATCAATAGCAAATCAATATCAGATCAATTAAAAATATGTCTGAACGTCTTTTAAATTTTCTATAGGATTTCAGTCTAACCGCTTATATAAACACTTTTTTTCCCTTATTGAAATGAGACAGAAGTCATTTTACTGGCTATAATTCTTCCAAGATAAGTTAGTTTGAGTTGGGGGGAAAAGATGTGAGAAAACAAATGCTTGGACTCATGCAGTCAAGGAGCAGAAATGTATTATTTGCTCTGATTTAGTTAGAAGAACTAAAGTTGTTAGCAGAAGTGAGTCCTGTGGATCAAGAGGTGGGTTAAAATAGATTTCAGTTTGTTTTGGATAAGTGGCTTTACTGAGGTGGTTGTATGTTTTACAGTGGGTTGAAGCTAGCCCTGTGAAGATCAGAGCTCCTAAAACAAAATTCTAGAAATAAGCTGTGACTGCTGTTTACCAGGCAGTGGGAGCCCAGTGTGTGTGTTTGGGCTTCACTGTACTGTGGCAGTAAATAATATTATGGACTGTGTGTGAATTATTGACTCTTATAAATGGAATTTATCAATGTAACTGGTTTTGAAAATAGTGGTTTTAAAGAATGGATTTGAAATGAGTAAAGTTTTTCCTATTGCTTATGATGTTCACTTTAGAAAAGCACTGATTAGGAAAAGAAAAGGTTAAATCACAGTTTGATCTTGTGTTGGTCCAAATGGCCACCACGGAACAAATGCTGGTAAAACCCTACTTTGAGTTATTTTGACAACATAAACAGTATTTAGGGACTTAAAAATTGAATGTGTGCAAATGCCATCCAGTATAATGTAAAACTTCATCTCCAGCTTTCACCAGGCATTCTCAAGTTCTGTGTGTTGTGGCTAAATACAATCCAGGCATTTATGAGTGCAGATGGTGTTTTTAACCAGCTGTACCACTGTGATGTAAAAGGAATTCCTTGTAACATAGAAGGGCACCTCATCAGCTGAGGGGAATGCAAGGAGAAGTGCTCTAAATGAGCCCGTAGAAACATCTGTTGCAGTCATAAATATATATGAGTCTGTTCAGCTGTATAGAATTAAAATTATGTTTCAATAACACTTATTTTAATAAGCCATAAAAGAGATTGCATTGCAAATTATAGATGCTGACTGAATTTTAAAATCAAACTAATGCTTATTTTGTGCTGCATTTTCATATCAAGATAACGTTGTGTTTCCCTTAATACAGATGGAAATAAAGCATTTGGCAAAGAAAGTAACAGGCTTGCCCTGTATTTTTTGTGAAGAGTCATAGTTTGGGCTAGAAATTATTAATAAATTTGAAATATATTTGTATATTACTCTTCACTTAAGAAAAAAATTAGGAAATTATTTCCTCTTTATCCAAGTGTAAGGTCTCTTTAACATTCCTGTCATCTTGGAACTAGCAAAAAAGGCTTTTTTAATGAAGCTTCTCATTGTCTTCAATGGTTAATGGATTTAATTAGTTTATAAATTAAGTTAATTGTTTTGCAATATTTACAGTCTTAGAGAGCTCTTGTCAATGCTAGTAAGGTCACAATGAGTTTCTATACACTTGAGAGAAAAAAGAGAATGAGTCATATCTATATCCCAAGGATGGGATTCTTTTCTTAAGTCTTAATGGCAGAATTCCCATTCCCCTAAGTAGGAAAAAAATTCTCTTTTCATCTCTCATATTTCTTACCTGCAAAATAACTTTCTTAACATGTTTTCAAAGTTGTTCTTCTCCCAATCCCCCGTAATTTTTCTTTCTGTTTTTTGCTTTCCAGAATGATGTTGTGGTTTAACCCTGGCCAACGCCTTAGCACCACACAGCCACTCCCACTTCTCCCCTCTCCCCACCACTGCCATGAGGGGAAGAGAATTGGAAGGGTAAAAGTAAGGAAACTCTTGGGTTGAGGTAAAGACAGCTTAATAGGGAATGCAAAAGCTGTGCACATACAGAGCACAAGGAATTTGTTTCCTACTTCCCGTGAGCAGGCAGGTGCTCAGCTGTCTCCAGAAAAGCGTGGCTCCATCGTGTCTGGTGATTACCTGGGAAAACAGGTGCCATCACTCCAAATGGGCTCCTGCTCCTTCTTTCCTCAGCTTCATATGCTGACCATGATGTCAGATGATATGAAATATTCCTTTGGTCAGCTGAGGTCAGCTGTCCCAAATGTGTCACCTGCCAGCCTCCTTGCTGGTGGGGAGGTGTGAGCAGTAGAAAAGGCTTTGACTGGGTCTAAGCACTGCTCAGCAATAACTGGAGCATCCCTGTATTGCCCACAGTGTTTTCAGTACATATCCAAAACACAGCTCCATACTAGCTACTAGTGAAGAAAATTCACTCTATCCCAGCTAAAACCAGCACAAATGGCTAATTCCAGTCTTCTCTCAAGTTGAGTGCCCTCTTTAGAGCGGTGAACTCAATTGATGATGATTTTTTCCCATTATTCTGTTATCATTTTTTCTACAGGTACAGCTTACTCTGATTTCCTGCTGCAAATCCTGTTTCCACTTACTGATCATCTTCAAGCAAATATGTAATACATGCCATAATCAATCTATTTCAGTACTCTAATCAGCATCCATTTAAATGCGACACAGGTTTTATGTCTGTCTGGACTTGCCAATCTAACTGACATAATTTTGATTTATTAGAAAAGTCCTAAATACTGTTACACTGTCAATTAAAAATAGAACTCCTGAAGTAGTCTGAAGAACATGCAAGTTAATATTTAGCACTTAAATTTTTAAAGTAACCCATTTAACTATAAATAATGCCATTAATACTTGAAGAGCAGATTACTTACTTACAATGCTTAGCAGTGTATTAAAATTGTTATCTCAGAATATTTGAATAGTGATTTAAATGAAACATTGAAATGTGTTCATATTTTTACTCCTCATTTAGGAAGAATGCGATAATGAAAAAATTAATGGTCTGAAATTTGTGTGCACTACTCTGAGAGAAGCTTGGATAATTCCTGCTCCTGAAGGACTATTTCTGTCAGGCCTTGTTATGCTTGACTTGTATCATCCTTGGGAGCTGCTCTGTCAAATTGATGTTTATTTGATATATATTTAATTTCTCTTCAGTAAATTTGTCCAAACACGTGCATCATGTGCACACATGCTTGCTTGTATGCTAAGAAGATGAGCAGAAAGGGGCACTGGGAGATGTCAATCCGTGTTTAGGGTAGTTGTGGCTGACTGTGCTGATGAGCATCTTCAGCTTGACTGCACCTTCTGCTAACATTCCTTGGGTCCTGCCTCAAGGTGGAGCTGTTATATTTGCAATGGAGATGCAGATTTGGAAAGCGTTTTCTTCCCCCAAATGCTGTTTCTGATTTGAATAGATGCATGAGTTATATTGGTAAAGAAAAACAGCGAGCAATTTTCCTCCCCCTCAGCAAAAGCTAGAGTCATCAGTGTGTCACGCAGGTGGATGGGCCTACAACACTGACTTTTATTCAACCTGACACCACCTTTTGTAGGCTCAGGAAGATGCATACCTTTCACTTACAGCAGGATTATGACAATGTGCTCATTCCAGCTGTCAAAAGCGGTGCTGTTCTTCTTGTGGCTCTTTGTAATCGGGAGTGCTTTCCCAGAAGACAGTGAGTGTGTGTGTATTGTGTTCCAATTAAGACTATGTGAGACAGTTATGGCAGGCTGTCAAATCAATGGGACGCTGGGAATATTTTAGTCTCCATGCTATAGTCTAAATAACCTTTTAAGGACTCTGTTCCCTCAATGTGGTAAATAAATGCTGCATGTTTTATACTTAATAGGCCTTGGAGTAATGTGTTCCACATGGCTTTATTGCTGGAACGAGACCTCCTTATCACCAAATACACAATAGTGACATGAGGTCATTTCAGCATGAAGAAATGCATAAATCTCATAGATGAATGAAGTCAGTTTATTGTGAAGTTTAGTTAAACAAGAATACTATAAAATAAACCTTGGTGGCAAATTTAAGGAAAATGAGAGAAATCAATAAATACTTAATCTATTTGTCTTTGACCTCTCAGTTTAATACTATGAATGTCTATCTCAGCTGGATTTTTGAAAGTGATGCTGACTTCCTGGCTATTTATATTTCTTTGAGTGAAAATAGAGTGTCTTTATTCTGGTCACTTCAAACATCGACTATATAACGCATTTCTAAAACTTCTTTCTTCAGAGTGTAGGAAAGAGATTGGGCCAAGCCCCTTAACAGGTGTATCAAATGACCTGCTTTTAGGTCATTTTGTGTGAAGTTTACCAGAAGTGAGAAGAAATTAAATTAGGCCCTGAATAGCTTGTGCAACCTGAACTGGGAGCAGGTCTGGGGGAATGATGGGTTGGATGCAAAATGCCCATTGGTGAGGGGTTTCACACTTTGAAGCCAGTATTCTGTACAGACCTGGGTGACATCCTTTTTGTTAAGACACTTATTCACCAAAAATGTGACTTCTAATTGCTGGCAGTATTGGTAAAATGGGATTCAGTTAGCTTTGACTGGCACAAAAATGGAAAAAATAGAAATATTCTTGAATGGTGAAATATTTTAGTGTTCTAAAACCCAATTTTGATCACTTGGGCCTAGATAGAGAGCATGGACACTTGAAGCTAATGCACAAAACTGAGGACAAATTCCTTATTTATATTCAAATCTTAGTCTCAATGGATGTTTTATTTGCATATTAAGGATGAATGGTTTTGTCCATTTTGTCCAATTGCCCCCAAATTTTTTTAATTTTTTACCTGTCACTTAGAACTTCTTTTGTGTTTCTAATACAATGTATTGATTCATGCAGGGAGAGAACTCACTTCAGGTAAGTACCCTTCATATCACTGTGACAGATTGGTAAAAAATAAAAGCAACACTGATTCATATCTTAGTGGTGAAAATGATAATTCTGCTTTAATGCTAAACCTAGTTCTTCTATTAAAAATTACTGGGATGCAAGTAGTTCCAACTGGTTGAAATAATTTGGTTTTCCCTAAATCGTACTGGGCCTGAAATATGAATAAGAAGGACTGCAAACTGGGATATTTGGAGGGTTTTTTTGGTTTTTTTTGGTTTTGTTTTGTGTTTTTTTGTTTGTGCTTTTGTTTTGTTTTGTTTGGTTTTTTTTTTTTTTTTTAATAGTTTGTTTGGGAAGCCCTTCCTCAGGAGGAGTTAAACCTTGTGTTGTGGAATTAGTCTGTTTGCCTTAGTCGGTGTTGGTTGTCTTGCAGTTTTTCAGAGTACTTAGGGACATGTTTAATACCCTTGATGAAAACAGATGTTGAAATTCTCTGCTAACAGGAGTCCAAGGTATTTGGCTGTGCAGTCAGTTCTGCCAATTTACTTTTGTGTTTTCTGTGTGTTTTAGGTGCCCCGGGCCCAGTTTTTGAGTAATTTTTGTTCCTGGCTCATATGCTATTTGTGGTTCTTGGATGGTTCATGCCTGTTCTGAGAAAGATAATTCCTTATAGCAATATTTAAAGTTATTTGAAACTAATTGGAGGCTGTCTGAAACTCAGAGCACAGTTTTGTCAGTTTATTCTAAGTTGGTGTGAATTAACTTGGACTTGCTTTCGACTAAGAAGCAACTGAACACAGCCTTGGCAGTTGGCAGAACTTTATTGCAGGATGATGATGATGATGATTATTTATTGCTGCTGTTGTAGTATGCATGCATGAGTGCTTCCTCTTTGTTTTATAGGCAAGTTTCCTAATTTTAGAGCTTGGATCCACAAGAATTAAAATTAGTGTGGGATAAACCTTCTATCCCTGTCCCATCTTTCTTCTCAGCTTATTCTGAGAGCTTTCCTTTCTGTCTTTCTGCTCAGCTTTTCACAAGTACTGCAGCTTGCAGCATTGAAAAATCAAACTGCCAGTTTCAGACCCTGCTCTTGCTCATCTGTGCTGGTTCCAGCTGGCAGCTTCAGCTCAGCTCGGCTTGGAGGGGTTGGTGTTGTCAGAAGCAACTTTTGCTATCCTCTCAGCAGAAGTGATCTGAAAAACATGGCAGAAGGAAGAAGATGAGCTGAATAAGCTTCTAGCCAGCTAGTAAGGGTAAGTTCACAAATCCAGCAGGGCTTGAATGTCTGAAAAGCATACTAATGCTCACATTTCCTGAGAAGGGCTTGCTGTACTGTTTGGCCTTAGCAGAACTATGTAGGTGGATAACTCATTTCACAAAGATACTGCTCCCCTTCTGTTAGACAAATGTATACCATCAGGAAAGAATCTCTAAAATTTATGAACTGCAGACTCACTTGCATTTTTCAGCCTTTGTGGGTATTTTATATATACTGATAAAGTAATGAAAAGAATATTCAAAACATACCCCCATTTTCTTTAAACTTTCTGGCACATTTTAGTTTATTAAAACCAAAAAGAAATCTGAAAGAGAATAATTTAATAATGTTGAGAGACTGACTTGATTATGAAATTAAATTATAAATTATAGATGACAGCCAAGTTCTCCTGGACTTGTCCTATCACTCTTCTCTCAATCCTCCTTCTCCTCCAAATCATTTTCAGAGAGACTGAACTTGGAATATTTCCTTGGGATATCAGCAGGTTGTGCCACTCTACAAATATCAACTATACTTATTTACGACGAATCTGTACTGAATATTATGATGCTCTCAGAATGTATCTGAACATCTGGAAATACTGTATTTTGTGCCCATGACAGTGGGTACCCAGTTGATCAGACACATGCTGAATAGAAACCACCTGTATAGAAGAATAGATCTTATACAGAGCACTGTTGTGTGAATCGATTTTCCTGAGTGAATGCCTTTGGAATAGCAGTCTGAAAGAAGAATATATGGGGGAAAAAAGCCCTCCAGCAAACACGTGTAAAGTGAATTCTCCAGGAAATGCGTTTTAATACATCTGTAATTTTTTTTTTATTTGTGCATCACACATATAATGAATTTTGTTAAGTAATTCTAAAATAAAAAAAAAATTATTAACCTCATAGGTTATTTTTTTCTGACAGCCAGTCTGTTAGAATATCTTCACACTATTTAGAAGTTCTGGAAATCTTGCTCTTACAACCAAAATAACATTTCTTGAGCATTGAGTTACCCGGTTCTGTTCGTGCTCTTCTGCTGTGTCCATCACCAAGTTATTTGTTTTCCTGATCTGTTCCTATGGGAACCATGTGGTTTTAATTACATGTTATGATGTGGGATTATCTTTTTTGCTTTGGCAAGATTGCTTAATGTCATTCCATCTCTGCAATGAAAAAACATGTATTTTTCAGTTGGCATAACAATATTGTCAGACGATAAATTAGTGATGATACTTTCCCTAAATTCCATTAGATTGATATTTTGGGACTCTTTATTTCTTCTTTGGAGTTTATTGCTGTTGTTTTTAAAGTATTCTCATTAAAAGTCTTGCTATACTATGCTGATGAGGTGGATGAAGGAAGTAAATATAGTTTTTGTGGAAGATGTAAGCAGAAGTAGAGGAGGAGAGGAGTCCACTTGCAGAGGAGGAGAGGTGTCAGATGAAGTCAGTGGTGTCAGTGTACCATTTAGAGTTTAAAGGAGCATTACAGCAGCCTTTGTATTGAGTTTTGTAAAAAAACTTCCCCACATTTGCTCAGCATAATGTATTCTCAAGTTGTAGAAACAGTACCGCTCACAGCTTTTTATGTATCAGAACTAATGTATTCAGCAGTAATAACTTTAAAGAAAAATGACTGCCTGGCACCTTATTTTTTCCAGGAGGCATTTGTTTGACAGGTAAACCTATTGAGAAGCTGGCAAAAAGTCAGCAGGAGTTCTGGAGGTGATGCATGGTCAGAAGGAGGCCTAGAGGCAGTGGCTTTGTCTACTGACTCTTCTTTTGACTTCTCTTTAATTTTTGTGATTTAGTGACCTTTTATAGTTCAGCAGGCAAGGGAGCTAGCTGGCAAATACATCAGTGGGGCTTCAGAGACAATTTTATTGCAAGATACACAAAATCCAGTTGTACAGTCTTGGTGTTGAGGGGAGTGTGAAAGTCAGAACAGTTTTGCCCAGGTGTTTCTTGTATGGATTTAGTCACGTATGTTGCTGTGGGTAGCATCAAAGCATTCTGTGAGTACAGTGCTTGAAAAAATAGTTATGACCAGCAGTATTCTGGAATGCTCTGTCTGAAAAATACATTAAAGCCTACAGAAACTGAAACCCTTAATGGAACTTGTCTGAGCCTTCTAGTAATGAGCAATTTTTAAGGTTCTTTCATAATATTTCATACTCAGGTGAATGTTCATATAATTACACTATTATTTCTCTTTATGCTGGGAGAAATCTGCTAAAGGTAATCTGCTCAGTAAATTTTTGAAATTATGCAATTTTTGAAATCAATTCCAGTCCCCTTCCCCCCCACACCGCCCGTCTTGTTGGAAAAGTTTTGTGGGACTTCAGCATAATCCTTGTACAATAAAAAGCAGGGAATCATATTTAGTTTCTAAAGTTTAACCCCTTGAATTAAGAAAGATAGGGCTTTGAGTTTGTGTTAAGAAATTGCTATAGTTTCTGTAATAAAGCAGCAAACCTACGTTTTTCTGGCCCTCTTAACCACAGCTTCCAGAAAAAGTAACCTTTCTTTTACAATACACTGAGGACAGTAAAGTGTGTGTGTGTAGGGTGAGGTAGTTTAGGGTTAGTGTTGTCTTTCATGTTAAGTGCTTTTCTAAGCTGACATAAACAGAAAATGATAACATTTTATGCATAGTATCCATACATGGGTTGTTGTCTACTTAGGGAGAATAGAAAGATCCCTTGATTTCTACTTTATGCCAGAAAAATGTCAACTACAGTTTTGTAGTTAGATATTTCTGAGTACTTTTTAAACCCACAGAATAAAAAAAGAGTGATGTTATATCCAGATTTTACCCAATAGCTTCATGATTTCATGTCAGTCTTTATTAAAAGAAAGCACTCACATGTCAGTGCTTTCATGAAAATATAGATTGAAAAGTTAGCATTTTCTTGCATGTCATTTACAAGAGGATGAAACTGTTAATCTAGTTTCTTTAATATTTCTATTAATTAGTTGGAACTAATTACAAAATGTCATGGGTCATGACCTGAAACGACCTGTATATTTCTATAGTTGCTTTTTGGAAAAGAGAAATATTTCTGTTGAGACTTGACATACATGTTCAGACAGAACAATCAGTGCAGGGATTTCTGTGCTGTTGGTCATGCTTGATTTCTTAGCATTACTTATCTATAAGTATTAAGCTGTCTTTTATAAAGCATATACTTTTTATGGAGATGGAAGTTATATATGAATGAAGTGGGATTGTTTTAGAATTACAGTGCCCTAGCCAGGTGATCTAAGCCTGTGATGTTCATAAACACACTTGCTCTGCAAACTCAGTTTAACTGCTCTTTAATTGATAGGGATTTATTGAGTACTTTCAAATGCATTTGTAGGAATTAATTGTTGTTTTCTTGTTTTGTACAATCTCAGACCTCACTGACTTTAATTGTAATCAACGATGATCACAGTTTCTAAAATCAGATACATCATAAAATGTATTCCAGTACTTTTTGTTGACTTTAACAGTAAAAAACTGTGAAATGTAACAGTTTTAGGACAACACTTGTAACATTATCCTTTTGGTAATCTTACTGTAGAAATTGGTTTTGTCGATGCCTATGTTACAAGAGAAGGAATTTCTCTCTTGTGCCACTCAATATGTACAGAAAAACATGCCTCTGATGATAATGTGTGTTTTGAATCATATTCAAAAAGAGAATGTTTGAAGGAAATTAACTCCATTATGGGAAGTTCTTGTCACTTGCCTTTCATAGTAAGGCCAATGGAAACTTTGTTGCATGGCAAAGAAAATTGGGCTGCTTTTATTCATTTTCTATTCTAATTAATTGTAGAATTACAACATGAACTAGAGAACAACTTTAGTTAAATACTTGTGTATTGATGAGAATAGCCTTCTACTGCATTTTCATTGTATTTGAACATTTTTTGCTAGTGGAGGAAACTATTTTCCAACAGCTTGAATGTCAGGTTTGCATGAATTCTCTTCAAAAGCCAGAGTTAATGTCATCACAAAGCTCACCTGAAGGTCTTCTAAGAGAGGCTTTCTTTGTGTGCTATTTAGTGATTTGCTTTCCTTTTACTATTTTCATTTGGGTTTTGATTGGTTTATAATATTTTGAAGATTTTTCAAAACTTTGCAAATATAACAACCTGTAACAATCAAGCTATTCTGTCTTTCATATTGTATTTAAATTTTATTTTCCTTTTTTTTTTTTGAATCAGCTTTCAGCGTAGTGTTGTTCACACAGTAAAGTCTTTTGAGATGGCATCATTTCAGTGTGTTACTGTCTCACTTTGCCTAAAGCATTTGAACAGCTGTCTTTAGTAGTTTAATGACCTCATTGCCCAAGTATCTGCTGGACTTTATTTTGAATTTCCACTTAGAAGATAAACTTCCTTTGGAGTAATGCTCAAAACTTTGTATGAATTTTAATTGGATCAGTATTTTAAATTTATTCTAATTTTTCTTTAAGGAATATATCAGCACATGAGAACAATTTTTGATGACTCACTGTAGGACAACATTTACACAGTATTAATTGAACAAACTTCTGGATCTGTAAAGTGAATGACGTAAACTATGAAACTTTTATCACAAATTTTTCTAAAATTTATCAAGTAAAAAATTATTAACTTGTTAATAGCGACATTATTTACATGAGTGGCCTTTTCCTTTCTTCGTTTTTCCCAGAATTCAATTATTGCTTACCCCAAAATGAAGATTTTTACTATATTTTAACTAGATATACTGATTTTTCTTAGTTTTTGTTTGAATTGTTTTATTGTGTGATTTGGGTGGGGTTTTTTGTTCGGGTTTTTTTTTCAGGGAGTGGGTTGTGGTGATGTTTTGCTTTGCTTTTATTTTTATCAGGAGCAGTATAATTGCTTATTTTACATAAAAGTCACATTAGTGTCATTCTCAGTACCATAAATTATTTAGTTATGCATGGATGCTTTTGTCATGGATACTCAGCATTGTCTCTTATCTGTGTGTAGAAATAAGTCAAGAAGTTTGAAAGCTGTTAAGGTCAACTAATATCCTTTCAGTTTGCATTTATATTTTTAATAGGATATGACTTTTTCTTTGTTCTCTAGATTTTTTTTGCTAATATTCTATTTATCCAAAATATCCAAACTCATAAGAATGAGTTCACTGTATGAATTTCTGGATATCAGTAGTGTCTCACAGCATACACCTTTGTTGAAGTCAGATTGTAGTGAATGGGTGTGACTTTTGATTTGACATTTTTTTTGGCTGGGTATAGGCAAAACCAGAGAGCCAGTGCCTGAAACTGAAGTTCTAATAAGAATCACAAGGAAAATGCCTTTGTGTCTATAGGCACAGCCAATGTGGTACACTCAGAACAAATTTATTTGCCAAAACACCAGGAAGTAAGTGGTTGTTTCTGGAGATTGTTGCTCATGTATTAGCAAGAGCTGGAAAAACTTATAGTCTAATGATAAAGTATCCAGCTGCAAAATAATACTAAGATATCCTGAAAATTGTGTTTTCAGGACCTCAAATACTGTGAATTTGGTGCTAAATAAGCAGTATAGGAGATCTAGAATTTATGTATTGATCTAAGAAACTGGTGTGTTCCACCCTACATTCTCAAAGGACAAGGAGTATCAGTGGTTTGGAGTATGATGCTGCACTTTGGATCTTGTCTGGAAACATCTTCTCTCTTAGTTTGTGCAACTGGACTTTATAATTAAAACTGTTAAGAGCTTCCTCCAACAAATTTGGAAGGGCTTAATAAAAAGTTGGTAGTATTTTTATTAACATTTTCACCAAAATAAACTGTTCAGAGCTCTTGATATAGTTCTGCTAGATGATAGTCTGAAGTAGTTTAGAATTTAAGGCTTGTGGTTGTTGGCCACATTATCAGAGATTGGTCACTACCTCATTTTCCAGCACATTCTGATTTTACCTTTATATGCTAGGTAAAGGCAGAGCATGGATAAAAGATTTGTCCCTTCAGGAGATGCTGGTAAGGCTTGAAAAATGTCTGGATATAGAATGTATGGGGGGAATGTATGGATATATATGTGTGGGGGGAATCTACTCTCTATACACACGTGGACGACCTTGAAATTCCGAGGTGTTTCACTGAAGCTCTGGACTTGGCTGTGATTGTCTACTTATCTTTTTATAGCTGCAGGTCTCCAAGTGTGCATGTGGGAATAAAACAAAGAAAAAGGAGGGAGGAGTCCCATTAAAACCAAATCAAAAATCTGGTCCATGAATTGTCAGTTGGACACTGATCACTCTTCCCTGAGGTGTAGTTAAGCATAACTAAGTGTAGTTCCCTGCAGTTGTCCCTCAGTAACATTACATTTTTTCCATGAGTTTGCTGGCTGGCACCTGCTCCATCCTCATCCTAGGTGTGATCCAGCCTTCTGACAAGGACAGCTGCTGGACTGGCTCAAGCAGGGCTGTGGGTGGTCTAGCATGGCTTCTGGCTAGGCCAGCAATCCAGTGCTGTAATTTTTCACCTTTTGCTGGCAGTTGTAGCAAGGAGGTGAAGAAAGGCTGGTATTAAAAGGAAAAAAAAAGAAAAAAATGGCATCCTCATCCCACTGGCAGCTCTAGTCAAACAGCCGAGGTGCACAGTGGGAAGCTGGGCTGCCAGTCCTGCTCCTGCTCTGAGGAAAGGAAGCCCAGGGATTCAGTACCCTTAGTTCAGCACTGATATTGAAAAATTTACTGAATTTATAAACCTGAAGGAAATTCAGTTTCAGCCTATCTGTCTCTACCAATTTGTTCACATCAATTTGGTGAACAACATAATTTGGTAATATGTGAATGTCTGCTATGTGAGAACTAGTTCTTGATGGCATAGTGGAAAAAGAATTTCTACTTTTTTGGCCTATGCACCTGGTCCTCTTCATGTGNTTTTTTTTTTTTTTTTTTTTTTTTTTTGGTGTCTTTTTAGCAGATCCCTGCTGGTTTATTGGATTTTATATATTTGTCACACAAGATGTTGAAAACTTAACACACAATTCAGCTTTACATCGGATGGGAGCAGATTTCCTACTTCTGTTTGGATTGAAATGTTTTTTTGAAGGCTAGAGCCTATGTCAGCTTTCTGTAAATGCAGTCTTAATGGGTCTTAAACAGGGGAAAAAATTCTAAGTCATTAGGTATCAATGCCTTTTTGTTAATCATACATTTTAAATCATACAGATATTCAAATTGAATACAGAAATCCTAGCATGCCTCAAAATGCAGATAAAGGAACACTGCTGAAATTACTTCTGGGCAACTTTTAGTTGCCTGCTATGTGAGAACTAGTTCTTGATGGCATAGTGGAAAAAGAATTTCTACTTTTTTGGCCTATGCACCTGGTCCTCTTCATGTGTGTCTTGAGAACTTGGCATATGTGAGCAGTACTTGACTTCTTTCAGAGAGGAATGAAGCTCAAGCTTTTTTGTTTGTTTGTTTTAAATTAATTTTATTCCTGTAGTGTCTGTGAGATATTGAAAATACTTTTGGCTACATTACTTGATTTCATGGATGTAGGTTGAAGATCTACCTCAACTGTCTTTTGTTGCCAGAGGTAAAAATAGTGCTTGTTTTAGGAGAGCTGGTTATCACTTTGACTAGAAAAGTCAATACTTTGTTCTTTATGAACTTAAAATACTTAAAATACTTTGTTCTTTATGAACGAAATTATTTTTTCATTTTTGCCTCTTTCTTGTCTATCTTTGTGCATCTGCCATGTCTGTAAAACCATATGTGATTTTAATTTATTATTAAATTACAGTTTAATATGACAATTTAATGAAGTAAATTTCAAGTAGTCAATAGAAAGCAGCTTCAAATGTATTCAGAAATGGCTAGAGCATAATTGTACTAGAATATTTGCAACATAAATTTTGTCTCTTACATGAACAAAGTAGTTTTTTTAAATTACTATTTCTCATTTGAAATTTTTTGACTTAGGAGAAATGAGGTACAGAATTTTTCTCTGTTCCCTCTTTCCTTTCCTTCTTCCACCCTCACCAGTCAAAAAGAGACTTAGAAATATCACCAAATCTCTCACATGAATTAGTTCAAGTGCCTTATGTTTCCACATGCTTGTTCCTAAAGACCCAGTTTTCAATTTAGATTGTTTCCCATGGCATGCTGCAGAGATTCCCTAAGTTCATTTATTTTGTAGTACTTTAAAAGAACAAAAAGATTGAAAAATATTTTTTGTAAGGGACTATGGGACTATTTTCTAACTATTTTATTTTGTTATCTGAAACATTTAGACATCAACATTTATTTTTAGTTATAATATTTTGTTCTAATGAATTGTTTTAGTATTTGAAAATTTGCAGTTTATCATAGGGAAGAACAATACACCTTTTCAACTGTATTTAATTTGGTAAGTAGTGTTGCAATGTTTCCATTTTGGTCTTGAATTTGTTATTATACTTCTTCCATTAGTGCACAGTATTTCATCAGTCATCATTATAGCAAATGTCTTCAAAGACAGTACATTTTCTCTTAGTCTTTTGGCTAAAACCACAACTACTGGCTGCTGCTTTTCATTCCTGTGTCACAAAATAGCAAAATACAAGAAGCAATATTTCCACATACTAATATATAGCAGTATGTAACACAATTAAAGCTACCTTGCAAATACCTCTATTTCCATGCAAATTAACTTATTAAAAGTTAAAAAATGGAATTAGCTATATTGAACTTATTAATAGTTTGTAAGGCCATGGATTCATAGCCCCTGAAGTTCACAAGCAGACTTTGGGGCTGTAACAATTCCAGTGCTTTATAGAAAGGACGTTTACAAGCAGAAAAGGCTGAAAAAGCTCAGCTTCAAAGCTTTTGCTTCTCAAACTCCAGGGTTTCTGAAGGCAATACTGAGTCAAATCTGACTATTGGGACATAATCCTCTCCAGTTTAGGAAGGTCCCTATTGACCTCAATTAGAGTAGAACCTGATTGTC
Source organism: Urocynchramus pylzowi (assembly GCA_013397555.1). Lineage (NCBI taxonomy): Eukaryota > Metazoa > Chordata > Aves > Passeriformes > Fringillidae > Urocynchramus > Urocynchramus pylzowi. The sequence continues at coordinate 450,629 of VZRH01008306.1, read as the reverse complement.
ACTGTGTACTACAAAGGCATTTGCTCTTATAATTTTCAGAGTACCAGTATTAAAATTGGGTACTATCTTATTATGTGCAATGAGAGATTTCACTGAGGTTAGAGAGAGCTTGTCTTCCTGATTCTTGCCTTCAAGTCAGATCTAAAGAATTTCTATTGGAAATTGTAAGGTTTGCTCCCAAATTCACATTTTTGAGAGTGAATAGTGTTATGCAGTTTGGCCAAAATATAAATTGGCAATAACCTTGTCACATAATGGAAGCATCTTGGAAAAGAATAAAGTAGTTTCCATAGTTTTGTCAGTTAAAGTCAAGTACCTGATATTTCATTGCCTTTCTGGGAGAGAGGGATTTATGGGGAAAAGACAGAAATTAAAAAAAAAAGTCCCTAAACTGGGACACCATGCTCTTTAAATTACTTATAGGTTATCAACACTTAAGGCTTGAGATGTTGATTCTGAACTTGGCTTCGTGAAACAAAAATAGTTTTTGTTCCTTCTCTCTATGATTCATATCTTGGAAAACACAGCTGTCTTTGGAAGAACTCTTACCATTCTTGCCACGGTGCCAAAATCAGTTCTCTTAGAATAAGAGATCAAGAGAACCCTTGAATATTGCTGCTCATCCTTAAATTAGGGGAAAAAAGGCATAGCAAAAGAGAATTTTATAACTTAGAATAATAAATCCAAATCCTAGATAAGTGACTGAAAGAGAAAGAGAGAAACAAAGTCTGTTTAGTAGAAGTATAAACACGTGCTTACACTTTATTTCACTGATTTAAAATATATCACCCTTTTTAGCTTTGCCATAACATTTGTACTACTGGAATGTCACAAACCATTTATTTAACTTTTCTGGTGATCAGAAGAAATAAGCAGACTGAGAAAAAGCTGTTTGTGAAGGCACATCATAATTATTTTGGTACACCAGGGTCAGTTTTTTACTTTTCTGAGCGAGTACTTCATTCATACAGTGGTTTTTAATTTTGATCTTTTTCCCTAAAAATATTTTAAAGTGAAGAGAACTGGAGGGAGTTGAGGGGATACAGTAACTGGTGAGATGTTTGTGTTAATTTGCAAATCAATTGCTAAATATATATTTTATTTTAGGGCACTGCAAGGATGCTTCTCAATCTGAAAGTTTTCCCAGTGATTTTACTCTTGGAAACTACAGAATACCAAGAATTCCAGAACAAGACAACTTTTGAATCTGTACTATGATACTGGTGGCTGGAATAGCTGTCTCTGAAGTCAGGTAAGAATATTTCATCCTGGAATTTTTGAAGAACAAAAGCAACCATTGTTTATATTTGTGCCATGTAATAATGAGTAAAATTTTTATCTGAAACAAGTATCCTATTTAAAACTAATTCAGTCCCACCAAGCCACATCATCAGCATATATTCTTAAACTAAAAAGCAATATAAAGTAGAACATGTTTGAAGGATTAGTTTCAGATCTAAAAAAATCTTGTTACTGCAAAGGATGCCTTTTTTCAAATGGCATTTTAAATCTCCCAAAAGTGTGAAACATACTAATGAGAAAATACAGATTTCATGAGAAGAATTTATGTTAGAAGGTTTTATTCCTAGTCCATATTTTATTATTAATAAGATAATATCTCATAGGAGGAACTTTAAATAAGAGAGCATTAGCAGAGTGTTTTGGTTTTTTTGTTTGGGGTTTTTTCCCCTTTCCTTCCATATTTTGTTTGCTTAGGATGAAGTAGATCTAATGTGGATAACTTAGTTTTCTTTTATACTTGTATACTATCAGGTATGCTTCAAAGAAAAAAAAAGTTAAATGGCAAGTCCCTTTATTTCTATATTTCCTTTAAAACCAAGTTGCTAACCTAATTTCTATTGTGAAATAGTTTTTGTGATGTATCAGAAACAAAAGCAGCATTTTGCAGCCCAGGGAGTCTTACTGTTTTTTCCATGGCATGGCTACATTAAAAAAAAAAAGAAAGGAGAAAACAGTGCACTTACTTTTCTGCTCAATGCTACTTCATGGAGAATTACTTACAGAGGCCCTATTGACTTCCATGGAATCTTAACAGCTGTACTATTACATATATATTCTTATGTATCACCCTGTACACGTCTAAACTGGGTACCTTCACCTTAACTACAGGCTTACTGATAAACCTAAATAAATCAGTTTTTATGGAAGTGGTATTACAACACTCCAATTACCTCTTCCCACTAATCCATTTAATAGTTTTGGTATTTTATTGTATTTAAACACATATTCCATTCAGTTCTATGTGAAAACACAAGAGGTGTGGCCAGTTGTTATTCACATGAATTCCGTATACAGCAAAACACAGCTTTTCTGCTGGTTATATTTTCTCAGTTTATCTATGTCATACAGGTAGTAAGTCTGTTAATTCATACTGGGGCTACCAAAACATTATTCTTCTGGAACATACCATTTCATGGACAGCTAGCTGATCTTTTTCATCATGAATTTGTTGAGAATAGTCTGGTTGGCTAGCCACGCTCCTGATAATGGACTTGATGTCAGGTGAGGCAGGGCTCTGGGCTGGGGATGCCAGCAAGGTCTCATTCCAAACAATGACATGCCCTTGGCTGAAGAGGCATTAGGGTCTGTATGGCCTTGAATTCAGGGACACTACCTTGGCTTGCTCCTAATTCTTGGTTTTGCTTCAGGGCTTCTCACTCTGCATCTCACACAGACACCACCAGTGGGAAAGAGGAAAGGAAAGGACTGAGAGTGTGTTAATGGGAGGGCTGAAGAATACACAGGTCCAAACACATACAAAAGTAGGTGTAATGATTTTGCCAGATCCTTCTAGGATTGCTTATGACTTTGTTCCACTTCTATAGATGGTATGTCATTGGGAAGGGATGGTATTAATAAGGCAGATTATATCTTGATGGTTTTTCCATGGAAGAACATTGAGAGTGACTCCATCAATTCAAAGGATAGAAAGGACTGTGATCTTAGTAATGAAGGTTCCTTCTCCAGAAGTTAATAAGAACTGTTATTTGCAGGCATTCTTTAAATGTCTGTACAGCCACGTTCCCATGTAAGTCTATTGTAGTATTTGGGTTCTCTAGTTTTCTTTTCACATTAGTCAACACCAGAGAGAAAAATTTCATATATCTACTGGATAAAGAACATTCACCCTCTCTTTGTTTGTTTGGGAGGGGTTGTTGTTTGGTTTTGGGTTTTTTTTTTTTTTAATATATTTTGGTTTTGTTTAGGTGTTTTTTGTGGTTTTTGTTTGCATCCTGTTTTGGTTTTTGTTTTTGAGTGGGGTGTTGGAATTATGGTAGGCTTTGGGTATTTTATGGAAGAAAAGTGGATAGTGATGAGTTAGCCTGATTAATTTCATCTACTTAACATGTAGTTAAATTCTGTACTTTGACTTGAGTGGTATCTGGGACAGACAAAAAAAAAAATGTTCCTCTACCCGAACACTGTGAAGCATCTATATTTGATCTATTTTGTTTTATATAAATTAATGAGGAATATATTTCAAGTATGGTTCAGGCCTCCAGATTCAGAGCCTGGTTTTACTTAGTTGCCCTATAGTCTTCTCTTAAATTGGACTTCCACTACTTCTCTTAAAAAAAAAGCATGGTCCCTTCTTAGTTATCTGGGGTTGAATACACATGGGATAAGTGTTATGGCAAAGAGAGAATTGCCTGGAAATGACAATGGGTTTGGAAATTCTCCGTTTAAAACTGTGGTGAGAAATTGAGTGAAATTTTTGAGAGAAAGCTGAAGGATATTATGTTTATTAATTCATGTATGTCTGCTCTATGCCCACACACAGAGCTGCAACAGATACTCCTGGTTAAAAGAATTTGATCTATGTGTGCATTTATGTGGACAGAACATATCCAAGTATTGCATTTGCTGTGAGATGTAAGCCTTCTGTGCATGAAAATATTTTATTTCCTAACTAGACATACTGTAGGCTCTGAAATTAAGTTATCTTTGTCTGATGAAAAAGATCACTTGTGAGTTAAAAGGATTTATCATCATCTTTGATCTTCTTTTAAGATGCAGTCTAGATTTAGTTTCAATCTTTTTTTAGGCTAAATCTAAAGAAAAACAAAAACAGTTTTGTTCTGCATTGAATGTATATATATGAAAAAAGGGAATAAACTGTTATTATTAACTGTTTTTTTTTCCAGTGATTTTTTTTTTCCTAATGTCTTATATTATAAATACTTTCTTACTCTTCCTAGTTATCACAATGGTCTCTTTTACTTTATATTAATAAAGAACATATTTTTGTCACAGCCCTAGTGAATTTGTAAACCAAAGTATTACTTTCTTACTTCAGCAGTTTTTTCCTGTATGTATGCCTGAGGCACAGCAGCAGTAAAAGAAGGAAGAAGCCTAATGCTTGTTTGCCTTTAGTCACCTTCCATATAGTACTAAATAGTTTCAAATGTGGGAAGCAGCCTGGGAGTAATTTTGTGGATAAAAATCTAACCTTTGCACCTACATTTCTGAAAGACCTTCCTTTTTGGAGCAACTGTTTTTACAAAAAGACAAAGAAAACCCTCCTGTAGAAAGAAAAAGTGTGTTACAAAATAAATAGTAGTGCCTATGAACAAAAAGACATCAACAGGACGCTCTGGTATGTATTTCCTTCATGTTTTCTTCATACTATTCACTGCCTAACTTTTTACTGGTTTGATTGCAGGCCACACCTTTTAAAAATTAAAATGTCCAGTCTTACCACTTCTATTTCATCAGGTGAGCCTGTTCAAATTCTATTAGAAGAAGAGGGTAATGATGCATAAACAGATTAAATTGGTATTGTAATAGCAGTGGGGTTTTTTCAGATAAAGGGCAACTGCAAAATGAGGAAAATATTGTGCTTCTATTATTAAATGCTTCCTAAGTCAGTGAGTGATTCAGAGAAAAGTAGAAAACTTCAGACATCCATTTTCAATATTTGACTACACAGAGTGCTGCAAGAGCTGCTGGAGACCACAGGTTTCAGACCACAATTGCACCCTTTCACAGCAGCTTTCAATTAAAATCAGACATGTTCACGTCCATCCCCACCACCAAATCCCTCCTCAGTACTGTGAGTGGAAACCTGATTTTTGATGGCTAGAAATCTTCTTTTAATAGGCTAGAAATCTTCTTTAATTTTTTCGTCCAGTTTTCCTTTCCCCTGGTGTCATTCTCTATAATAACTGTTTGATAAAGAAATCTGTTACCTGTTGTAGCCAGGATTATTCTACAATCTGTTTCTGGAAATTCAGTCTCCTGTAATGATGTGATTCTTCACTTTTTGTAATAGCAATATATAGATCTTTAATATATCCAGGGTAACACATCTATGTGGAGGGAAATGGACCCCATTTAACTTCCTTTAGTACCTTTGTCAATTTTGTTTTTTTAATTTCCTTCCTGAAGCGGATTCTCTTTTTTTTTTTTTTTTTCTTTTTTTTTCGGGTTCTTTTTTTTTTTTTTTTTCTTTTTTTTTCGGGTTCTTTTTTTTTTTTTTTTTCTTTTTTTTTCGGGTTCTTTTTTTTTTTTTTTTTCCCAATTTTTTTGATTCCTGTCAAAAGAGGAGATGCTTTGTGTCTTCATAGTGTGAAACATAGGTCTTCTTAGAGCCACTTTTTTCTTTTATCAGGTGACAGCATCTTTTAATTTCATAGCATGTCATTATATTAAAGTGGGTAATATCACTGCCATGGATAGATATACTTGTTATGGAAAACCAGGTCCTATTAAATGGGTGAAAATTGCTTAGAAAGAAAAAAAATCATATGTGTGATAGGAAACTTGCTATCTGAATAGAATATTTAAAACATAATATGGAAAGAGAAAACTTCTTGCTCTACATTTAATAGCACCACAGATCTCCTTGTAATCACAGAATAGAATGACAGAATATTCTGAGTGGGAAGGGATCCACAGGGATCATCAGGTCCAACTCTTTATGTGAATAGCCTGTACTGGGACCAAACCCACAATCTTGGTGTTACCAGCACCATGCCAATCAGGTTATCAGTCCTGTTTTTTTCCTTTTTTTGAACCTGGTGAGGATAGGCTGAGAGAACTGAGAAAGGGCATGAATAGACATTTAAAAAAAATTAAAATCAGATCTTTAAGAAGCACTATCCCCTTAGCCAAATATGAATATTTTTAAATTAGTGATATGAATTAGTTTAGAAGCAAATGTTGAGCACTGTATTAGAAAGTAAATGAAGCAATGACAGCTGTATTCTTGTTAAGGACTACCACATAAAAATGTGTAATATTTCTGTAGTTCTTCTTAATTAAGCTGATTTGTAGCAATGTACAAACAGAAAGACTAATGTAAAAGTGTTAAAGCAGCTGCTGTAGGTTCTAACAGGAAAGGAGCCAGCCTGGAGAATCAGAGTTATAACAAGTTTCTTCATGGACCACAAATATGAGGCCAGTGGGGCAGAGAGAAAAGGTTTTTCATACTTGTCTTTTAACAGACTTCAAAATAGGAAGTTTTATTGCTATGGGGAAAATAAATCAGGATGCCCTCCTTTTCAGTACTGCACCATAGGAGAATGTTTGATTAACAAGGAAGGTATTGATTTAGGGCAAGTGAAGATGATATGGTTATGTTTTCTGTTATTGCAAATTCAGTCTCTCTGAGCCACCAGAGATTATGGGTTGTGAATTGATAGAGTACCTCCTCCCACACTTACTTTAATCACTTGGTTAACAACTGCAGTTTCACTTGTTCTTGACCGCTGAGAAATAGATATTAATTTCTGAGCTAAGCAAAAGTTCATAGGTAGTATTTTTATTGTTGAGACTCTACATAATTACTCAGAAATATTTTCAGATGCTTTAAGGAGGTGAGTTTTAGACCCTTTTCAGAGAAAATGAAAGTAATTTTATTAAAATATGATGAATATTTTTACCAGGCTCAGTAACTTTGAACAGAAGATCATTTAAACCTATGAAGCCAAGAAATAGATATTAATTTCTGAGCTAAGCAAAAGTTCATAGGTAGTATTTTTATTGTTGAGACTCTACATAATTACTTAGAAATATTTTCAGATGCTTTAAGGAGGTGACTTTTAGACCCTTTTCAGAGAAAATGAAAGTAATTTTATTAAAATATGATGAATATTTTTACCAGGCTCAGTAACTTTGAACAGAAGATCATTTAAACCTATGAAGCCAAGAAGATAATAATGAGCTATAAAAATTTTTTTAAATGGCTATGTCAAAAGTGTGCTACTTTAGGAATGAATATATGTATTTCAATAAGATAAGGAGAGATTTGTTTATCATTATGAATGTCTCTGTCATCAGAGATAAGCATTTCTTCATAACAAGAATTTTTGCCTGTTCATCTGTCTGTCCTAGGCCCTTACACAGGGGCTGCTCATGATCTCTCTATCAGAAAACATTCAATGAAAATTGATACAATGGCAAAGATCCAAATGATTTTTTGTAGGTTTTGTTGTCCTCTCCCTTTTCAAATGTATACATTTTAGGATTTGAAGCTTCAATTTGTCTTTTGTTTCAGGGACTGAAGAAATGTTAATGACCTGGGGGTAGTATAAAATCACAGTGAAAAAAAATCCAGCTTTTAAAAAAATATATCACATGAAGAGGATTGTAAAGGTGATAATTATAGAAACCTGCAATATAGTTTTTTTGTCAGGAAAGTACTGTTTTTTAGTGTTTATAGAACAAGGCAACTTAAATATCTTAATGTATGCTCCATTGACTCACTTCAGCTTCTAAATTAATTGTGTAATTTGAAATCTTTAAACATAGTTTGCAGATGCCTTTATTTGCATTCTCTTTCCATCTCTGTGCTGTAATGGGTATTGCCATTGCTGTTACTAATAACTATTAATTATAAACTCCTATAAACATTGCTGTTTTGGCAGGGCAAGGAAAGGACTCCATGTAGTTTATATCATCCTATCCAGTTAAACGTTTTGATCATGTGAGTAGAAAAATAATTGTAAATCAAGAAGGCAAAATGGGAAGAGTTTCCATTTCCAAGAACGTCCCCTGTCATGTGCTCCTGTGTCCTGCTATGTCACCTGAACAAAGTCCAGGGTAAAGAGTAAATACAGGTTATCTGAATATCTGATGTTTCACGATGTAATAGCTGATTCTGATGAGGAAAGTTTAAAATTTGGTTAATAAATACATTTATTTTGATTCTGCAACCACAGTCTGCATTACAGCCACCTCCATTGTCCACAACAATAAAGTGCCAGTTAGAAACCCACAATGAATATAAACAGTGCGACTTTCAGATATACTGAAGCTGAAGAAACTTAAACTCTTGACCTTGTTTTCCAAGTATCAGACCTCAGATTAAGACAATCTGTGGTTTTTATGTCTGAATTCTGCACATGCATGGAAAAAGAATTCTGGTGTGTTTTGAAATTTTTTTTTTTTCATGAAGCACCTATTCTGCATGGACACTGCTTTCCCAAGAAATGAAGGTTAAGAGCATGATGAAGCTTTATCTTGGTATTAGGGGAGTGTATCTGGGGGAACCCACAGTACTTTCAGAAAAAAACTACTCATCCAATATAAGTGTGTATTGTCTAGTGCCTAGAAGGATTGTGTTCTGATCCAGATCCTTTTTGGGATCTTGCTTTGGACTCAGGCTTTTGTAGAACTTGGTAACAGATCCAGCAAAGTTGATAATGCCAGGAGTGCAACGGTCTTTAGTTGACAGACTATTAATTGAATGAAAGAAAACATATTTCTTTATATTATTATCATCATCATCATCTTCTTCATCATCATTATTGTTATTGTTATTATTTTTGAAGTTCAATTAATGACTTCTGCACAAATACAAAAATCATGTAGTCCCAGTGTAATTTTGAATATGTAGCTAATAGCAAAGCTACAATAATAACAGCTGAAGAGTAAAACTACAAATCCTCCATTCATTTATTGGACTCTGTTCTTTTAATTTTCTCGTTATTCTTAACTCTGTGTGCAACTAAGTTAAGCAGTTTGCAGTGTAACTTAGATAATGAGCTAAATGCTCTAAAATGTAGTTGTCAAAGAATGGCAACTTTGATTTCCACTCTCATGTGAATTATCCAGAGATGCAAACAAGCTTAGGCAGATAAAAGAGCTGCTACATGCAACTTTAAGAGAGTCAGCCACTAGAAACAAGAATCCTGAGTCTGATGGTCTATTCCTTTAATCAGCATGAGGGTTTATTTGGTATGTTTCCTGACACAGGATATACAGTCTGATAATCCTTAGCCAACAAACTGGCTGTGGCACTATGCTCTGGCTGCTGATGTGCACTGCATGCAGATTGCTTAAACTAAAATGATCTCCTCTTGTGTTCTGATGTGTGCTTTACAGAGATAAAAACAGACTAATTCCCCTTTGCCAGCTGTATCATTCACTTTGTCAGGCACTTAACCAGAATTGATAACATGATCATTACAATTTAGAAATGGAAAAAATATACAGTATAACTACATCTCCTAATGAATACTCTAATTGGGTTAAAACACACTACTCATTAAACATTACTTTTAATGGCACTAAGATCTCAGAAAGAATTATTGCTCCTTCACATTATATTTTGACCACGTGTAGTTCCTAATGCTATGAATGTCTTGTTTTCTGAATATGTCTGTCTGTGGTTCCACACAGAGCTGGAAAAAGATTTTCATATTCTCTCCAGATCTTGAACTGATTAGAAACGGAAATGTTTAATTAACTTTTCTCTTGGACTCATTCACCCTTTTAGAGCTATGTCATAAGAGAAAGGAAGAAGGTGGGAGATATAAGAACCTCTGGATTTTTTGCCATAGCTATGAACAACCAGCCTTTGTGCAGAGGATTCTTCTGAGCAATTGTTTTCAGCTGGGGTGAGATGTCAGGCAAATGCTGTAGTGAAGACCAATAGTTGTAGACCAGTGCTGTAGAACAAGATGACAGAATTTATCTGTGATAAGCAAGTGAACAAATGACAATCATGTTACTGGTTTCTTAAAACTACACTTAAATATTGGTGATTATTGTTGGGAGGTCGAAACACAGGTCAGGAAATTTTAATCTAGTGAATGCGATGTTCCTTGCTAGTACAAGGAAAATTTTTTGATCCCTTCAGAAATTCTTCTTCAATTTAAACATTTTTCAATACTTCAAATGTGACAGTGTGTACAAGCTGAGAAAAAGAAACAAAACCAACAAACCCCCATCACAGTGGGAGGGAGGAAGATTATCCATTTAACCAATTAGACAAGTGATTCTTGAGTTCTGACTGCTATGCTGAACTCTGAGATGAATGCCAAAGCTTATCCAGCCCAGAGGCAGTTCCATTTACACCCCAGAATATGAAAGTCATTTTCACTTGTTATGTAGAATGTAACCTTCTGTATAGTGTTCAGAAGACTAATAAATTAGCATTTTTTAGGTATTTCAAGGTGCTATCTGAAGAGTAAAGATTCTCATTGTTTCACATGTACAGTTTCCTACTGAGAAATAAGGAAGACTTGTCTTTTATTAAATTTTTGCAGATACTGTATGTATGTAAATAATAAATGTTGCTCTACTGTTACTTGGCAGCCAGGTGAAATACTTTAGAGTTTAGGAAAATGTTTAATACTGAGTGACTATATCCCTAGTTAATAAGCTTCCTAAGAAATCAGAAAATCAGAAATCACAGAAAACTTGATGCTTTCAAAACTGATTATTATAAAATAATTCTAATAGATCACTAGATTATCAGTACATTTTAAAATAATCCTGAAGCATTTCCAATGTTTCTATCTTGGTCTTTTCGAGTACCCCAATTTACCTTCTTCAAGATACTTTTCATACTATTACTACTGCTAATAGTGTCTCAAGCCTAAGAGAAAAAACACCTTCAATCTATATGAAATTCACTAATATATTTAGCATATAATAAAAACAATAAAATATATTTCAGAGTGTTAAGAAAATGTGACCATTGCTTCTTTTTAGCCTTGTTTATATTTTTAAAATATTCAAGGAGTCAAGAGAGGCAAAACTTCTATTGATATCTTTGTCTGGATTTGCTCATGAGTTTTCTGGTTTAGTTTCCATTAACCTGGCATTTCGGACTGGGGGGAAGGGAGAAGTGAAATTAACATGTGTTCCCTGTGCTGGATGAAACTCTTGAGCCTGTGTAGTTCTGTGCTGTTACTGCTTGAGGAACTGTCCTGATTACACAGCTCTGCTTTCCAACATTTCTGAACAGTGGTTTTGGTTGGATTTTCTATTTGTTTCTTGTTTGGGTTCGAGTTGCTGCTTTTTTTTTCTTATTTCACTCTAAGGAGAAAGACAAAGAATTTTTGGGGAAAATTGTGCTACCATGTTTTAAAGAGAATTGGAAAATTCTGTAGAATACATAAGGGTAGATGGTTCTGAGGCTGTTGTCAAATTCTTTTTTGCAGCTGAAAAATGTTCAGTGTTCTGCATCTGTGTTTCAGAGAGTACTTTAAAATACAGAATATTTTATTTAATTTCAGGAAGCACTCTTTTACTCTTAATGGCAACCCCCTAAATTTTAAAAGCCTATAAAATCTGCCATTACATGGAAAATTTAGAGAAGAGAGTAGCGTAGTACTTCTAAATACTGCACTGGTAATTAGATGTTGGATGGCATAGCTACTGCTGATTATTGACTTCTCTGTTCTTCATATACTCTAAGTGCTTAAAGGATAACAGAAAATGTCACTGCTTTCCCTGAAGGAAATTGGAAAATCTAATTTGTCTTGTGATATTTCAGTGAAGCTAAAGACAATAAAGTAGGAAGTATATTTTCTACTCTTCACAGACCCTGACATGGACTCCATGTGCTTGCAAAGCAGCTGTCAGTGAAGGCAGCATTTTATACTGAACAGCACTTGTGCAAAATCCTGAATGATGCTAGTTAAATTGCAATTCCTGATACTGAGCTAATATAAAAATTATACGGACTATAAAGATGCATGTAGTGGATGTATTGAATGGATGTTGTAAGTCCTTTCTTGCTATTGAAATACCTTTTTTACCCTGCCCCCACTGAAAACTGAATTCCACAGCAAGCAGAAATTGAGTATTCTTCCAGTGTAACATTTCCTCATACATCCATACCTAATTCAAATTAGCAGTTGTGAGATTTACATATGTGTGTTGCCTTTTTAATGAGGAATCTTTGAAGTTTTTCATATTATATTAGCAAAATTTAAATTAGTGCCTGAAAGGCAGCCCTTCCCAAGGATTGTGACTGTTGACTGACAGTGAAAACTGAAATAAAACAATTTAATTTTTTGTACTGAAAATATAGATAGCTGGACTGTTAATGGTAGGCAGGACAGACTGCACTGATCAGGTTCAGGGCATGGCTGGACAAGTGTATCAACCAGACCAGCTTATAAGCAGAGAATAACTGAAAGGAAAAAATACTAAAGAAATTATGAAGTAACAAAATAATGTTTGTCAGACCTTTGGAAAAATACTAAGGCTGGAATCTGAAGGACAATGCATTAGCACTCTGCAATATTTGTAAAGTGTGGGACAGAAGAGGCTAATAATGAGTGTATGTGTAAAATTTGTATTTACCTTTCCCTGTTTGTTTTCTTTTTCTCATATTTATAATCCTGCATATTGAGCATGTTTTGCTCTATGTGGGGAGCTTAACATTGTCATTATGCATACAACAAATAACTCTGTCCTTGAGTATCTCCTTGCTATCAAATCTCAAAGTACCGACTGTGCAGATGCTATAATTATTTGAAAGGCCATTTATATGCTAGGATTTGCTTTTTCCTTCCTCTGCTGAGTGACTTTGTTATAAATGCTGAAGAAGTAAAAAAATTGTTTTTGTTTCCTTCTTATGAAAAATATTCCTTATTAGAATTACACTATTCATAATCATCAATTCTTAAAATGCTCAATACTTGGAAGACTACTGAGCACCAGAAAGTTTTCTGAGAATGTATTGCATAAAACAAGATATATGATAGTAAGGATAATTTTGCACTGATGCTCTCTACATTTTTTGCTATGAATGTATATATTCTTTTTCAATATATACTCTGGTAACTGTAACCACCCATACTGTGAAACGGCTCATAATTTTTAAGTTGTTCCTATAGTTTTAGCAGGACTGCAATTCACTACTTATTTAGGAAGAAATACAGTAATTTATCCTTGGTTAATTACTAAAATGTTGACTGGCATATAGTATATAGAGGACAGCTGAAAGAAAACAGAGATAAGGGAATTCTAACATAACAAAATGCCTTTTAACACAGAGCTTTGGAAGATTATTAAGACTGGAATAAAAAGGGTGTGGGGTTAGTTTTCTGCAATATGAATATTTGCTGCAGAAGATCCTTGTGGGGTTTTTATGTGTGCATGGAGCTGGTGACTTCAAAGTAAGCAATATGATGAGGACTAAAAGTCAGGGAACAAGGAATGAGAAGCAGTGATGCCATTATGCTGCTTTTCCAGAGACAGAAGGTGTGGAGAGCTGACTAAACAGGGGGAAGACTAGGGCAGCAGTCCAGGGGAGCTTGCTGGAAAGAAAAGTTTACAAGTGCTGCTTCTGCTGTGTGAGGAGCCCAAAGAAGATTGCTCATGAGATTCCACAAAAATGAGAAGGTCACTGAATTGCACCTCACTAAAATTCATGTTAATTATGAGCTTGATGAAAAGCACCCCCTCCATCTCTTCCCTGAACTGCATTTCTATATTGATTCATTTATGTGCCTTCATAGCACACGGTACGTAGATAATTTTGGTATTTCGTAGTTGAGTTCTGTTAAAGATCCCTGCTGAGTGCTGTCCTTTGCTTGGCCTGTGTGTGCTCTCATCTACAGGATTCCCAAGTTAGGGTCTTGATGGTTTCTTCCACAGAGAACAAATTCTCTTTGCTTCTTTATAATAATCTTGTCCTTTCCCTGTACTGTCTTTATGCCATGAATGCCAATTGGCACTATAGACACTTTGGCAGGCTTTTTTTTTCTCTGAGGTGTTAGAAGAAGAATATAGAACTAGTTTTGATAGCTGCATTTGCTTGTTCCTCAAACCCTTTTTTCAGCCTTGCTAACTACATTATTCATTTTAATATGCTGAAGTTTGTGATCCTTTCTTTATGGTTCCTTTGGTTGAAATTTTATTATTTTAATGTTATCTTCTTATTTCTATCCCATGCATAGGATTCTAGCTTTTGTGTGGAAATATTTCTGGGTAAATTTCTGTAAATCTTCCCTTATTAAGTGAAAATTCCAGATTTCAAAATTAAAAAAACAAAAAAACAAAAAAACAAAAAAACAAAAAAAAAACCACCCAACCAAACAAAAAAAAAAAACCTCTTTAAAAGCACAAGACCAGCTCCTTATTCTGAAAAGTATATGAAAAATTCCTGTCAGATTTTACGAACAAGACCCTTCCCTACCAAAAGTACTTTGGGTGTTGAAAAATTTTGCAGAGGAGAAACAAACAAAAATCTAAGAATACATGAGCACATAAGCTAAGAGTAATAGCATAATTTAAATTACAAAAATATTATCTTGAAGGAAAGTAACTATAAAGAAAGCAAATGATGCAAGCCATAACCTTCCAAAGTCACCTTTTTGTCATGGTGTCTTTTACCCATCATCACACTTCCTTGAATTTTAAAATTTAAAACATTTTGAAATTCACTTGCTAAACCATCTTAAGGCTTTTTTTGTTATTTCAACAATAAATAAATTACAACATGTTTTTGCTTTTGCAGCATATCAGAGCTGGTGTGGGCTGTTAAGCATATTTCTTAATAAGCTTAGAATACTTTTTCAAATAGTTTCCTGTATGCTGACATTCCCATACTTCTGGTTTCAGAATGCTGAAAATTCTCAATTTTGTTATAGTTTATGCTTGTATTTATTATATGGTATAAATGTAACAATATGTTAATAAATCTTGGCACATTTTCATAACTGTTTCCAAGAGAAAAGTGTCCAAGCCAAAGGCGTGAGTCAAAGTATATTCCTCCCTCTCCTGCTTTATTTGTATGTGCTTAGACAGTTACTAAACCTCCTTGCAGTGCACTGGCTTTGTAGCCTGAGTGACATAAATTACTGCAGGAGATGGGAAAATGCCCTTTAAGACTGCAGAAACTGTAAGACCTTACAGCTATTGCTGTCCTATTTTTATCATCTAGAGACTGTTTTTTGAGCAGTGAATGCATTTCAACATATTCACAGTATGATACTTCTTATCTGTAGATCTTTGGAGCTGAAGGGTTCTAAGAATGTTCTATTATATTGTAAAATAATACTGAACTAGATGGTGATGTGAATACTGCATATTATGCTGAGAATGTCTCATGGATCCTGTGTGCCTTTCAGCTTTTTAGATCAAAGTGTGTTTGTGGATCATGTGCTGGAAAGACTTTTAACTGTCTAGCTGAGTATCTAGGAAAATAAATTCTCATCTGAAGAGCTGAAAGTAAGAGGATTGAGAACAAAAGATTGGCCAGATGGCAGAACTGGGAGAAACTACTGAGAAACAAGTTTTTGGAGAAACAACCTGTGCACAAGCGAAGGTACAGAAGAAAGCAAGAAAATGTGGCAAGGCAATATCACTAATGTAATACAGAAATTGAGAGAACACAGAAGTAATAAAAGATGAGTGTAACAAGGAAGGCTGAGTGAAGTTTCATGATGGTTTGCTGGCCATTTGAACCAATGTTAATTTTTCTTTTCAATGCAGTTTGGTTCCCTCTGCTTTAGCTAGGTGGTGGTTTATTTATTTATTTATTTATTTATTTATTTATTTATTTATTTATTTTGCTTTGGGGTTTTATTGTTTGTTTTGTTGGTGTTTTTTTGGTTGGCTGGGGTTTTTTTGTTGGTTTGGGTTTGGTTTGATTTTTTTTCATCAAGACTTAAAGACAACTGAGCTGTCCCTGGAGCTTATGTGGGCTCTGGTCATCTCAGAAAGCAGTAGTGTGGTACATGGCTCTCCACTGCTCCAGAAGGAATCCATGCAATTATTAACTGTGTCTGGAAGAAATGATGACCAAATCATGAGATGGAACCACAGTCTTCTTTTTTGCACTCTCATTATTTATCATTATGGAATATGCTTTTCTGCCTGCTGGACTGCTGTGTGTATCACATTTCCTTTCACACACTTGTGTGAAAATGTTCAAAGAGTCCCAATGGTGCCTTAAGCCTGAATTCTCAGTGAGGTATGTATTGGTAGTGAAAGCTAAATATACTGGAACATAAGAGGGACTGAAAGCCCAGCATGGTCTAGCAGGATGCCTGTGCAGCACTGGATGCTGAAAGTCTGACCCTGTGACAGCCTCTAGCATGGACTGCAGATTTAGGAATGCAGCTGCTGAGGAATTCAGTAAGCAAGTAAGCTAAGAAAAGCAAGGCAAGATTCTGTTGACTTTTTTTTTTTTTTTTCCCTGAGGAACCTCACCAGAATCAAGCATTCTTCCTAAAATACTGACCTGGAAAACTCCAGTAAGAACATACCTCCATATTTTCCAACTGACTCTAAAATCCAGAATTATACTTCTACTATGTTGTGTTACATGAATTCTTGTTGCCTAAAGAAATATGAAGGAAGATTAATGGCCAACAGTTTGTACAAGGCTGATTTTCTGGACTCTCTGTAAAGGCTCACTCTAGTTTTCTTTAATTTTTTTAATGCATTGTCAAAGATAAAACTGAAATACAGGAGGAAGTGTGGTCTTTTTTCTCAAAACCCAGAACTGCACTTTATTCAGGTAGTACCAGCTTGCTTGAGATAAGTTCATTCCAGTGACCTAGATAACAAGGATTAAAATATTTGAGTGAACAAACAATATGAATAATAGAGACCATAGATAAAGGTCTCTCTGTTTTATTATTATATAAATACTAGATATAAGTCTAGGTATCTGTTTAAATCTGTTAGATATAGTTAGAATACAGATATATATGGCTTTGTGGGAACTTTCTTGATCTAAATGAGAATATTAAAAACAATATATTAAAATCTTTTCATTCTACTGACCTATTCTTTCAATTTTGTAAGGACACCATTAGCTTGAAACATGGAAAAGGCACAAAGGTGAAACCTTTTGCACATCATTCCTTTATAGAGTTTGGGACATTAAGACTAAACTAAGTAATATTAAGACATTTAAATTCTTCAGGCTGGCCTTCATTCCAATAGGTTTTACTAATTTTAATGATGCAAGTGTCAAACAATCCTCCCAGCTACTATGCACACAAAATCCAATTGTGAACACTTATCCCAAAACACCTGATTCATGAGTGCCACAGGGAGCACTAATTAGGCAAACTGCATTCCAGATGGTGCATCCTCTGACTTTGGATATTTGCTTGAAATGATACAGTGTAAAAAAAACTAAAAATAAAGTAGAAACCTTGCTGTTGTCTAAATATAGTATCTAAAAAGCAAAGGACCTTAGGAGTTTTCCTGGGCTTTAATTTTAGAAAGCACAAGCAAGACATTTATTGAATTCCTGATACTGAAGCACTCGCGGCAAACGCGCAGTAGAAACAAGTTGTTTCACAACCCTGCTTATAAGGATCAGTTCAGCAGCAATTACACAGAACATTCAGATTACCTGAGTGTGAAAAAAGCATTATATACCTCTGGTGTGCTTTATCAACATGACATGATTAAAAGACTATAAAGATATGCCACTCTGTTTAAGTCCTCTAAGAGAGGTTCATCCTCTTTCTACATTTAGACCAGAGAGGTGTAGTAATACTGTTTCCAGCTATGGATTTGAAGAGTTCTCTACTAGAATAAGCAGAGTGCAAGGACAAACAGCACACTGTAATTTTTCCCCTCATTTCTTAGTTTATTGGCTCTTAAAGCAAGGAACATCAAGTGTGAATGTGCATTGTGGAATTTGTGGTTTGTTGCATGAAAATTCTTACAGCCCTTGATTACTTAATGTAAAATCACTAAATGTTTAGAATCTGTTACAGAAGCAAACAAAGGGAAGAAATCCACTGGATAAGAAACAGTCTGCTTACATTGATGCTATACTTTAATGGACAGAGGGAGAAACAAACTAATTTTTTTTTTTCCTCCTTAGTCAGGTTCTGTGTGTAGAAATGGCATTTGTAGAAGCTTTTCAGTGCTGTGAACCATCACTGAATGTCAGCTGGCTCTTGTGCTCTTTCTGCTTGAAATGTGCTGAACTTTGGTGAGGGAGATGTTCAAGGGCAGCCTACATTTCTACTTCTGCAGGGATATCATGGTGTCTCTACATTTTATGGAAGTTCTCTCCATTAGAGAAGGAAACTCATTTTTGTCTCCACAGACTTCTACAATGTTCAGTTCTTTGAGCTGATATGAGGAAACCAGTTTCCTTCTTCCCATCTCCCTAAGCTGAAGTAATCTGAGTGCTTCTCTTGTTTTCCTTGTCTGACAACTTTGAAGAAAAACTGTAAAAACAGAGCTGCACAATATAGTATAAAATTACTAATGTTCTAATCTTTTTATTGGAAACTTTTTTCACAATGAACCAATATTCCTATGTTATATATCAGATAGTATATCTCTCAGTCTACAGAGTTGTGAGAGATTTCTGATAATCAGAGTGCATTTTAGAAATACATTATAGTTCCCTCTGGTGTGGTTTTGGGTTGGTATTATTGTCTCAGATCTGTTTTGAATGTTACTTTTCATGTGTTTATCAACAGTTTATTAAACTGTTTATTAACAGTTTAACTTATCCCAGTGTTTTCTGCATATTGAACTTAAGCCATTTGGTTCATATTCCTATGTCATTTTCTAATTTTTTAAAAGTACCTTTTCTGTTTCCCATGGCTTTATAGAGGGAACTACTTACAGCATTGAGTTTTCATTGGCAGTTTGATACAGTATTCTAAAATGCAGCCTATCATGCCCAGTCCCTCTGAAAACATCTATCTATATTTGCTTCAAACTGTTCTCTCTTTATCCAGTACTTACCCCTTAAATACAGGTGTGAAAACTAATAGCAACCAAGTCATAGTTGACATCTTCAAGTGCATTGACGAACATGAGACAATAAATACTTTTAAAGTGGGTTAGGAGTTTGGTTTTAATGTGGATTAACAGCCTGAATTTAACCTCAGTTAATCCAAGAGATATTTCATAGAGCTAAAAATTGGAGCTACTAATTAACTTAAATCATATAACTTCTATCCCCTTCATACCACAATTCCCTTAACTTGACACAGAAGCTATGGACCACCCTCTAGCACATATTCAGATTTCTCCTGTAAACTCAGTTTGAGAGCTATTGTTTTCCTGTAGTCTCAGTACTAATGCTGTTTTGAATTGGTTTTTAATCAGTTGGTTCCAACAAGTCACGTTTTTAAACTGGTGTTCCTCTTCCTGTATTCATGAAATGGTTTTGGAATACTTTGCTGCAGTACACTCGGATTTGAAACATATTAACTTGTCAGCACGAAACAGCTTTTCCCTAGACTGTATCTTGCTGTACTGTTCTCTGCAGGTAAAATCATAAAAAGAAGAAAGGTCCTGCCCTTTTGAATTATTAAATTTTGACAGCCATTTTACTACCTTTCTTCAATAAGTGTCTACATAAGGTTCTAGGAAGAAGTCAAAGTGTGTCACTTCCTCTACATCATATTCTGTTCATTCTGTTCCCTTGTATTCATGTCTTTCCTGGAAGAAGTTGTTACTTTGCTAACTTTAGAAACTTTTGTCATGTTTGGGGGCAGATGTGTCGTGTGTGGGTGTGTTACAAATATTCTCAATTATTTGTAAAGTATAGTTGCATAATGTAGGTTAAATTCTTTTCCAAGCAATTTAAGAAAAGTCTGTGAAAGTAAAACTGCAGCTTGAGTAGTGTTGTCCACAAGATGTACTTAAAAAAGTTTCAACTGAACTGTTTCAGAGCTTAATGAATACATGATTTTCAAAGACCACAAGACTTGTGAACTCTCTCCTTGACGTTTGATCGGTGTCAGATGATCTGAAAAAGAGGTTCCATTCATAGCTGTGCGAAACATGTTTGGTTTATAATTTTTTTTAAAAGACCTTAATCTACTTGCCTTTATGTTCATTGAATTTTGGTTTGTGTTTGGATTCAGCTGGATCCTAGAACTCCAAGTAAAATACTGGTTTCACCCAATTTCACAATGCAACCATGCAAAACCCACAAATTTCTGACAGGTTTTGATGTGAAACCATAACATATCTTGGCCCAAGTTCATACAAAAGCTATGTGAACCTTTCAGTTAATGTGGGCTGTGTTCCCAGTTTGTAATGAAACATTAAACCAAGCATGTTTTTTTTTGCATGGCTTTTTATGTGTTGTACATGTTTTGTTTAGAGCCCATGTCAAAACATTTCCGATACCTTAAAAGCCAGTCTGTTCTTCTACAGCCTTCAGTGTATAATTGCTTTTTCAGCTGAAACCGGAGGAAGATGTTGAGCTGAAGCCCTTTGAAGGGAAGCTGCTGCCAGAATGTCTCCTATTCAGTTACTGTGGATCAGAGTCTCATTCTCTCTTTCCTCATTAGTCCATTTGTTTCAGCATTAGTCTTTGTTCATGATTTCATAGGAAAGAGAAATAGGGCCCTGGATATTCGTCTGTGGTTTTGGTTCAGCTGTTAGCTGGCTCATGTCCAACTCACTGTTGGTTCAGGGTTTTAGTGGGATGGTTATAAATTCCTACTTATTTTGGGTCCAGTGTATCAGTAACCAAAATCTTCTTCCTGTTATTACAAATATTATGCTTATTAAGCCTGGACAGAGAAGTATTCTTATGGAGAGTGGGGGAAGGTAGTCAAACAAAGGGCTTGGATTTAATCACTTCTTTTGTGATCCAAACAGTGTGAGATCTTGCATATAATACCAAGATAAAGCAAAAGCTATAGGTATTTTCACCAGTGAAAAAATATGATTAATTTCTATGAATCATTCTCTATATACCCTTTTTATTTTTTTCCTGTGCTGACATCTACAAAGATTTCACTGATTGTGAAATATATTGTTGTCTTTGTTATTTGTTTTTAAATCTATGGCAGTATTACATTCCATTTGTGACTAAGTGAGGACTGTGAGACCTGACACTTAGTGCTTTTCAGCTTCAGAAATCCCCAAATACTTGAGAAATTTATTTGTTCATGTGTGGAAAAAACAGAAGTCATAGCTCAAAGAGAAGTTTCTCAGTGATTATTATCCACCTTAACCAGACCCTTCATGTGGAGAAGCATAGGGAGGAGTGGCACTTTGCACTTCCTATGCCCCACAGTGGGCTAGTTGTACCTAACCCAGCCCACACCTTAAAAGCAGTGACAAAAAGGGGAATGGGTTACATTCAACTCATCCCAGGTACCCATGGAAACCAGTGCTGTAAGGAGCAGTGAGAGATGTTTTAAGTGAATTTAATAGGGGACATATAATTGGAGTACTCTTTATTTCATATTATTTTACTTGGCATTGCTGGAAATGCCTTTCATAGTTTCCAGTCTATCTTTAGTCTCATCTCAGGCTTAGATTGTGGGCTGCTTGGGGAGGAGGCAACCTTGTTTTTTTGTTTCTGCTTTTCCAAGTACAAAGGATCTCAGCCCCTTATCTGTTCGTACATCCATTTGTAATCATGTAGTAACATTTGCTAAATTCAGCAAAACAAGAAGTAAGCTTAAAAGCACATAATAGGGTTTCTGATGGTTTGAAACAAGCAGTGGTGAAACCTGCTTATCTTTTAAGTCTCTTAGCTAAAAATAAAATCAGCATTGTGCATAAGAAGACAATAATGTTACTCAGAAGTCTCTATAAAAGTCTCTTATGAAAAGCTCACAGAGGTAAATTGCTGTTACTGGTTGTAAGAGGTGAGAGTTTCAGTTGTGGGGTCTATTTATTGCAATGGAGTTTGAGTAACATGCAATTATGAACCATAAAGAACATCTAGCCAATATTTTTCCTTCTCTCTACCAGCAGGTGAGATTTCATATAATTTCCCTTTTTTGGTGAATGCCAAGATTGCTCTTCAGTGCCATTCATGAAGATAATTTACACAGGTTTTAGTTGCTTGCAGTAATTCTTGAAATACTGAATTGTTTCGCCTCTGTTTTTCTGAACATTTCAGTGTTACCAGTAAGTCTGTCTATAGGAACATTTTGTTCTAATTGATCTTTATTCCTATATATCCCATCTAGATGTGTATTTAGGTCATCATTTGAGTAGATATGCTTGGTTTTCTTCCTATGCATCAGAATGCTGACCCTGTTCCAGGTTCAGTGTAAAGAGAGTTTTAAAGCTGTTTTTCGTAAGCGAGATCTGATATCTAACCTTATAATATTGTTTTTAGTGGTCTAAATCCCACCTAACTAATAGTCTGTGGTAAACAGTTGCCACAGAAATCAAGGGTGTTCTCCTTTGTGACATTGTTTTGCAGAGAGAAAGAATGTAGAGGAAAGTAAACATTACATTCTTCATTTGATCAGGTTAAATACAATCTATACTGTATCAAAAATGTGTTGTTTTGTTTTGATGGCATTTAGATTGAATTCCAGAAGTTTCCTATTCCTTCTCTTACCCAGGTCTTTAGAAGGAATACAAAGGAGGATGGAAATAAAAAATGTACTCAGCTATGCCAGCATCATCAAAATACCAATTTGCTTCTGCTAACTAACTCCAGTTCCTTCTTTCTGTGGGAATGATAGTTCCTTACATTCCCATTGTGAGTGCATCTTTCAGCACTCTCCCTGTAGCTTTTGCTGCACAGGAAAACCCTATAACCTGTTATCACATTATCTTTAGCTGCTCAAATGATACTGTCAAGGGGAGACCCAAAGTAGTCAGACTGGCTCCTCTTCTCATGTCACCTACTTTTGATACAACCCCTCAGCCTTTATGTGAGAGCACTTATAGTGAATGGCAAGCTCCAATGAATGACTTCTGCAGAGGTAAATTTCAACCCTTCCAAGGCTGCACTCTTCCTTTCCTGTACTGGCACAATGGAATGCATGCACAAGCAGCATCTGCCCCTCTGAGGCTGAACAGTCAGTGTGCCTACTCCATACTGTATCCTATAGATCACACTCCAGACATTCCTTTCTGTTGTACTTCCATTCCCTGGATGACTATTTGCAGTTTGAAAGTGGGTTTGGGTTGTTTTGGTTATTATTACTGTTATTCTACTTTATATAGCTCATATACCTACTGTTTTAAAGGCAGCCTCACCATTTTACTGCATGTGGCATGTGAACAAACCATAAACAAGTAGATGTTTAATGATAATTATTTTATTCATTTTTAGTAGAACTTAATAATTATTGTGATTATGTTATTAAATGGAACTCTTCAGTTAGCTCATAATAAGTAATATGATTTAGATATTCAGTAAAGTAGCAGAAAAAATTACAGCATACCTTCAATGTGTACACAACTCTAGTTTGATGATTAGTTCTCTTGGGATTGCTACTGGCTGGAGCAATGTACTGTAATTAAATAACTAAATTATAACCAATCTGAAAAATGTAATACTGAATTACCTTAAAATAGGGTAAACCAAAATCAATCGTGCTGAGAAACTAATAGGCCAAACCAAAAATGATAATCTGCTACTAATTAAGATGACATGGAGACAGGCAATTAAAAACTAATTGCTAGCTGACTTCTTCATTTTTAAAAAAGGTTTTGATGCAGTTCATTAAACTGATTTTGTTTTGAATGTTTGCTGGCATTTTGTTAAAATCTGCTGTTAAAGAAGGGAATTGAAAGGTTTAAATCTGGCACACCCTGATACTTTGTTTATTTCATAGTAAATTTAGTTGCACATGCAGTATACGACAGTTATGGGACAGAAGCTTTGCTAGTGAGTTGGCCCATATGTTGAATTTACTCACTTATTTAAAGTGATAGATTAAGTCTAGAATTCTTTTTGCCAGCTTTTCTCAGAACAGTAGCTAATTGAAACTTGGCAGTAGAACCATGGGTAAAGCATTGGCATGATATTCTTCAAAAAGCAGTACAGGAGTATAATAGAAGGGGATGTTGCTTGCTTTAGGAATTAAGTCTTAATTCTCTGCTAGTTTTTATTGTTTCATTCAACCTGCTACTCTTAGTAACATTAGTTGTAATTTTCTATAAATGAGAGACTTTTTAATTTATCTTCTCTTCTTATAAAGTATTTCAGTGCATTTATTGTGACAGATGATTCGACTTATTGTCCAATAGATATTTTTACACGACGGTTAAATATCCCTGAGACAGTGAATGGCATTTCATAGCTTTTGTCTTTTAGAGGAGTACAGAGATTTTTATTCTATCATCTTCATGAGAATAATTAAAACAAAATATAGGAAACTCATTTCTTCAGGTGCTCAGGCTATTTTAATTGCCATTCACCTAAAATTTTTAGGGCTATGCTCAAATATTGATACAGACAAAGGGTCAATGTTATCTCCCATTAACCAAAGTTACTGTAAGCCAGTTGTTTTCTGACCTGCACATTCAATGAACTCAAATTTAACCCAGAAATTATAGAGCCCTATCTTTTGTGGTGCACAGATTCCAAGATAACTATATTTACAGAGTTTGAACACATTTTTGAAAATCAATGAGCATTTCCTTTTTTTAATCATAAAGAGACAGCCAAAGTAGCATGTGTTGACTACAGCTCAAAAATCACAAAACCACCAGTCAGAAAAGAGGCTGTCTTTTGATTTTATTTAGAAAAATTAAGAAATTAGAAAATTAGAATTTAAAACTTTAGTTTTCCTTTACTCTTTTAAAATAGAGACATGAAATATATTTAATCAATTTCTGTTCACGTGGGAGAAATTTGTATATGTAAATATAAACATATATATATGTTATATGGACTTAAACATAAAACATATGGACTTAAACATAATAAATGTGGAATGCATTCTAAAATTTAAAGACCTTTGTTTGGGTGTTTGGAATTTTCAGTCCATAAGGCTAAACATTTCATCTCTGTGTAGTAAGATGGTACAATCTGGTTAAGAGAAGCATATTAAACTACTACAGCATATAAAATTCATTTACCATAAGCATAATTTTAGAGCGTTTGTTTTGAAATCCATCAATTCTGCCAATGCCAGTTAAAGCAGTGAACTCTACTGTTCAACAGTCAAGTAAATAACAGTAATGATAGTGATAATGGTGTTTTAGCATCTGTTCTTAGGCACTGCATCAAAGTATAATAGAATCATTTAGGTTGGAGAAGACCTCTAAGATCAGAGTCCAAACACTAACCCAGCCCTGCCAAACCGTGTTCCAAAGTGCCACATCCACACATCTTTTAAACACCCTCCAGGGGGGGTGGCTCAACCCCTTCCCTGGCATCCTATTCAGCTGTTTAAGCACATTTTCAGAAAAGAAAAATGTGTCTGTTGTTCTACAGTAAATACCTGATCTGCACAGTTGTAAGGCTGTCTATTGGGGAAAAATAATTTGGGGAACAGAAATTATGCAATCATACCATCATTGAGGTTGAATGGGACCAGTGAAGATCATTTAGACACACTTTTTTAATATTAATTTGACTTTGAGAAGTAATTATTTTTCTTGAAATTAAATCAGTCTCAAAGGGTAGCTATTTTACATTTTGCTCTTTTATGTTTATAGTGAGACAATAGTAGACAGATAATATTGAAATATGCACTAACGCTGTTGGACTGCTATGAATTCAGTATCACTCAGTGAGAGGAAATCAGGCTTACCATAGATATTTTACCCTTAGGTGCACTGAAGACAAAAAATAGATTAAAATAATCTTAAATTGCTCTTGACTGAAAGACTGAAAGAAGTGATGGCTGCCAGAAAATATATTATTAGCATATTTGCTGCCTTTATGAAGATAAAAATTAGGTTTTTAATATTTAAGATATGTCTATCAGGGCCTCCAATGCATGTTTTCAGGTAAATACAGCTTTGCTAGAATGCATTGTTTTGTTAAAATAGACTATCTAGGTATGGTTTTTGTTTTGAAAAGAGGAATGTAGATAGTGGCCTGCTTTCTGGTCAAAGATTTGCTCATTCAGGTCCTTCCTGTATTTGATCCAAAACACTAAAAATTAAAAATTCTTGTTAAGCAGTGACTTAACCCTTGTGTATTCATTTTGCCTTAATCGAACATGTAGTCTGACTGGGGAGGGAGGAAAAAAAAAGTGAAAGTTTAATTACTTCTTTCTTATGTAAAAATGCATAGAGAGTCTAATCAAAGCCAGTTAATGTTGCT
The DNA here is from genome assembly GCA_013397555.1 of Urocynchramus pylzowi. Lineage (NCBI taxonomy): Eukaryota > Metazoa > Chordata > Aves > Passeriformes > Fringillidae > Urocynchramus > Urocynchramus pylzowi. The sequence goes on along the minus strand of VZRH01008306.1, from coordinate 424,432 downwards.
GTCCCTTGATTCAACTGTTGAGAGAGAGATGCTAAGGAAGTTATGCTGAGGAATCCCTGTAGTGCAGGTAGCTCAGGGTGCAGCTGCAGTACCAGCTGCAGGTTGAGCCCTGGGTGAAGAGAACCCAAGGCAAGAGGCTGTGACCTGGCAGTGGCCCTTTGAACAAATGGCACAGGGACCTGTGGCCCAGCTGGGTGAGAGGACACTCAGAGACACAGCAGGAGCTGGAGACCCCAGAATTTGGCACACTCAGACTGTGAGGGTATAAAAGCCCAGGGTCCCTCCTCTGAGGCACCAGCTCTAGCTGTTATTTTGCTATTTAGTCATTGAACCAAGATTAAATTATTTTAGGAATTGGGATGTCTGGGACTCTGCTATGGGATAGCTGGGGCTGACACTGTAAGGAAATGTGGTCTGACTGTGGATGTGGGGTGTGCAGCAGTGAAGGGGCCTTGGCTCCAGCTCAGGTGACTGCCAGAGTGGGTCCTGAGTGGCTGGACAGGGAAGTGTGCTTAATAATTAGGAATTTATAGAAATACTTCTACTTTCACAGAAAATATTTACATGCTATATTAGTCATGCTCTTTATTTTGGAGTTTGGAAAAGATGGGACAGTTTTGGGGTTTCAGTGGAAAGTGGTGACAGTATTGTCACCCTACTGTGGCCTCATAAGAAAGGTGCTTGGGGAAAAAGTGGGGTTTGAATTTTCCCCTGTTTTATTTTCGTTCCTGAAACCAGCTGAAGGAAGTCTTGTGCCTCATACAGCGACTGTAGCTGCCTCCTTGCCCAGTGTTCAAAATATTCCTATAGGCTGTACAAAAGAACTAATTGGCTAATAAAGGAATTTGGTTCTTGCTGCAGTGTCTGTGTGCCTGTTTGGAATAATTTTTTTCCCTTCATAAATACCAAGTGTTGGTGTAATTATGCTCCTGCTGAAGCTAGCTGTGCCACCAACTTTGGGAAATTTAACATCATTGAAAATTCCTGTCCTATGATGCTGTTGATGTTACTTACTGAGTAGCATTTAAAGGTAAATATATTAATCCAAATACGCCACCAGTTTTCTGTTTTCAAAATATGTGAAAATATATGAAAAGGGGAAATTTTCAGTGAATGTTAACTTACTTGTACCTATGTAAACTAAAACATTTTACCTTCTCTGTCTGTTTTGAGGATTTCATTAGTGCTGCCACCTATTTCACTGCAGAAGTAACCAAAGTCAATGTGCTTTTCTTCTTAATTATTGCTTTCTACACCATTTATGCTTCTGTTTGATTGTTTTACTTTTTCCAACCTAAGAAATAATTTTGGCCATTGTCTGAAATGCCCAATATTTCAAAGGAAGTTTGAGGAAAGAAATGCACATTTGCCAAGCATAAATTATTGAAACTTACAGCTTGATTAGGTGCCAGAGTTGAGGCATGGCATATTAAACTCTACAGTTAACTTCTTGCCAGTTGCTTAATGGATCCACACCAGTCTGCTCCAAAGGAAAAAATTAGTTATTGTAGTAAATACCATTTTCCCAAGCTTTTCAGAGATTATGGAGCCAGTATAAGCCTATTCTCTATACTTAAAATTTTACTTCTCACAGTCATAAATTTGGTTTGTAAGTGAGCAAAGAATAATAGGTGCCCTAGCTCTTGTGTAAAAAAAACCCCAATCCACCAACAAACCAAAAACAGAGTATTACATGTAGCATAGTTAGTATATGCACCTATAGTGGCAATCATTTAGCTTGATCAAACATGATAAGGCTCTGTTCTAATACTGATAAGTTAAGATCAGGAGTTGAAGCCTTGGTATCGTGTATGGGTGTTATGAATACTGTGTGGAACAAAGGTTCCTGTGTGGGCTATGAAAGATTGAATGAAATCTTGTGGTATTCAAAGCAGCCAAAGCACCAAGCAATTTTAAGTTTTCATTCTCACATTTAGAGCTAACCAAAAGGAAACACAGAGAAAAAAAAAAATCCATGTTAAATCCTTATTTAGAGGTGGAGAAAAATTTCTCCCTGTAGTTAAGGTAGCTACCAAAAACTTTCTTTGAGAAAATTGAACATGATTTTTTTACTTATTTTGGAAAAAAAGAAAAATGTGCTAATTCTGCAGGTGTTCTGATTGAAAAAAAAAAAAAATCTAAATGGCCATTTTCTGTCTTACATACTTTATAGAAATGAACCAAATCCCCAAATCAAACGGGTAACTGAACCTTTAGAGTGAGGTACTGCTAGAAATATGCCTACCAGAATGCAGAAACTCTTTTGAGAGACAAATTTTCTTGACAGGTTCAGCTTGATAAGTGAGTAATGGTGTTTTGATTAAAATAAATACAAATTGATTGGATTTGTATAGAAGGCATTCTTGGAACTATTCAACCCAACCAATGTTGTGTCAGCTTGGGGTGCTCTTAGAAGCATAATAGTAGGCTCTGGGAAGATTTGAAGTGAAAAACAAGATGATCTAAAAAGTTCAGACACTTGTATGGCTAAGCAGCTACTGATGGGGGGTTTACAGAATCACAGGGAGATTTTTTGGGAAGAGTTGGCTGCCCAAGGTCACATTAAGTATGTGCCTTTCTAAACTTATTTACTTGCCATACTTTATTCAGATGCTCACATAATTTCTTCAGTTAAAGAAAAAAAAAATATTTAAGAGAAACTGACAAGTGAAGAGGTGGGATACTAAAAGTCACAAGAGGTGATGGATTTTATAATTGCTAAAGTCTGAGGAGGAGGTTGACTAAAGCATCAGTAATAGTACAGTTATGGTGTACAAAATGCATTGACTAGAAAAAACTGCTTGTGTTTTCTTACTCTGCAGCTGTCTAATCTTATGATTCATCTCTGAATTTTCCCATATGTGACATCAACCCACTTCTCATTGCTGCTACTTCTTTTTGTTGTCGTTTGTTTGCCTTCTTTCAGAAACAGTCTTGAATTTTGCATTGGTTTTAACCCTTTCCTTTGTTTCTTTTCTTACATCATTCTATTCTTCAGATGGTGGGCAATTAGCTTTAATACATAGCTAAATATGCTCATATTAATTTTTTCTATGTCCTCTGAAGTAGCAAATGTTGCCATTCTCAAGATATTTATGCACTTGCTGAGCAGCCATGACACTTTTATATGATGTAGCATTTCAAAAGCTTCAGTCATGGCCTCATCTTCTGCCACCTGGCTTTATTTTACTGACCTGATTGGATATAGTGTGGCATAATTCCTCAGTCCCAAATGCTGCCTCATCATACAAACATAAACAAAAAAACCCTCAGCTATTGGCATGATTTATGGCATTATTATTGACCTGCTTGGTTATTGAACCAAGCAGTTCAAATGATACACCAGAAACATGCTTGTGCTCAGTAATTCAGGTAAGATCTCTGGACTTTAAATGGAGAATCTGGTGTTACAGTAGCAGCTGTTTATGAATCACAGCTAGTTCCAAATCCAAGAATCAGCAGAATCATCCAAGAATCTTACAGTAGGAGTGCAAGAAGGGGAGATGTGGCAAAAGTTTTCAGAGCAGCAATCTCATGGTGCCATGGTTAGATTTAAAGAGCTTGAAACTCTTTGCAGAAGCTCATAGTATTTTAACAATACCCCAAAAGTCTTTGAACTGCTGGAGCCAAATATTTCCCAAAATTATCTTTTTTTCCCAAAATATCATTTCATGTTGAAATACAAGGTCAATGACTCCCAACTTCTCAAAAGCATAACCTTGTATGTGTGCTTTTCTAGAATTTAAAATTTTTCTGTTCACTTTTAGGGAATCTCTGTAAGTGTTGAAGAGTAGCATGGAGTATTGTGCTGGCAACTCTCCAGATACCCGAAGGTAGCAAAAATTTGCATATTCCTTTGAATTATTTTACATTTCTAATGCATCTATTTGAATTCTCCATTAGATAAAAATGAAACTTTACCATTAATGCATTAAGACCTTTCACTATGTAGTTGTGGATGAAGAAAAGAGAAGATAATACCTGAGATTATGATTATTGTCTTTGAAAGCTATGCTGTATATTTTTTGTCACTCTGGTGCTTTTATAGCAGTTAACATACAAACAAACAAAGCAAAAAAATATATAGAAGTATATCCTCAAAAAAATGTATACATGGTATTGATGGTGATATATCTTCCAATTTTTTCCTCATGATTTAATTTTTTTATTTTGTCTACAGTATCTCATTTCACCTCTCTATTGAACAGTTTGTCTTCCTCAAGTCTCCAAATGACTTTCTTACTCCTTAGATTTTCTTTTTTTTTTTTTTTTTTTTTTTTTTAATTTCTTTGTTTTTTTTTTTTGCTGAATACCTTTGTCTATGACTGTTGCAGAAAGGTATAAAAGGTGTATTAGGTCAGTTGGAGAACTTCTCCCAAACTAGGGCTGTGGTCCATATAAGCAAAGGACCCTAAACTCTCTGGGATTTTCCTGAGGTCTACAAACCCCAGAGGTCTTTATAAAAAACTTTATTACAAAAATGCTACCTAACAGAAAAAAAAAAATTTTGACAGGAAATCCATATTTTATAAGGAGTTTGGTGGTGCATATAATGTGTGTGATAGGAATTGTATTTACAGAGAGAAAAAGCATTCATTTTGTAAGATCTATGTTAGAAAGGTAAAATTCTTTATGAAAACTTGGCTTTTTACTAAACTATTTTTAAGCCAAACAGCCATAAGTGATAACTTATTTATTGCTGATTTGAGATAAAATATCAGATTTTGCTGCAAAGAAAGTGCAAATAATATTTTATAAATGTGAATTTTCTTCCTCTCACCTCATATATCTAATTATGGGAGAGAGAGAAGTAAGTCCACTTTTCGTGTAAGGTTATTAACTTGACAGTGTCCCTTTAAGTTGTGAGGATGTGCAGAGTAGTTAGGAATGTGAGATACTGTAGGGTACCAAATGTGTGATGTGATGTTGCTAGGCAACTCCCTTATTGTTTTAAACAAACCACACAGAGCTGGCAACAGCTGTCAAAGCTCTTGGCTCTTGACAGTAACACAGACCTCAAAAGAACTTAGAACAAAAATCTCCCAAAATAAGCTCTAACATATAACACAATCCCATAGTGCTAGTAAATGTGTGAACCTATTTGTTAAGTTAGCAGATACAGTTATCTGTTACAACTCTATAACCAAATATGACAACTACGTAATTTGTTTACATGTATTTTTAAATAAAAACCCAAACAAACCAAAACCCAACTGTTAGTACATCAATTTGTGTTTTTAAAAGAATGCCTTTCAAAGCTGCCAATGGTAGCAAATCTGTTTGCATGTATTCAACAGCATCGTAGGTGTGCAGTCAAGAAAGGCAAAATGTTACATAGAAGCATAGCCATGTGTATGTTTGTGGATTTTTTCCTTTTCTCTGCTGTTGAATTTTGTATATTTTGCTATGTCAGAAACAGAGGTGAGATAATTTCTGTCAGTATTGCAGTCCATAAAAATTGATTTAGATATAGCACACTAACATCTATCAATATGGCAAAGCTTTTAAAACAGGAACCAGCCCCCAAGATTTCAAAAGAGAGCCCAGATCTGTATTGAAATAACCAAAGATCTGTCAAAATTTTTGACACTAGGAGATAAGTAGGTCTGTAAATAGCCTCTTGTCTGGAAATACATCCAGAATGCAAAAAATAGAGAGTAGCTCCTTACAGGTTTTCCACTTCCTCCTGACTGCTGGAAAACAAACCAGCTTAAATCCAGCTGTGGGGCAGTGCTGAGCTTCTGCTAATGTTCCTTAGTGCAGCATCAGAGCTCACATGCAGCATCACACAAGCCTGGCTGGCTGGCTGCTGCATTATTCACACCCCACCAAAGTGCAGGTGAAGTCAGCATCCAAGTGTCCGGGTATTCTCCTCATTGCTGTGTGAATGATCTCACCATCGCACTACTGGCAGCAGCTCTGGTTTATCTCTGCCTGTAATTGTTCAGTTTTCTCTCTTCTGGTCAACAAAACACAAACTTGAATGCCTAGCTAGTTAAAGCTAGTCACAGGAATCTTCTGAGATCTAGAGACGCTCTCTGTGGCAAAATAAATGTTTAAATATAGAGAACAGCTGTTTTTCAAGTTGCTGCTTCACCCTACAAATGACAGACTAACAGAGATTAAGCCTGACTGCACTAGACTCTAGAATGTATGATTTTCTACTGTGTTTGATGTTTTTCTCTCTATCTATCCAGTCAAGATTTCACCCTGAAGGGAGAATTTTTTCCACTATAAATTTTGTCAAACCTCAGCCTTGTCTTTTGGAAAATTTCAGATCATGAAAAGAGCCCAGTGGTTCAGACTATGAGTCTACGTAGCATGATATCCTGACTCTAAGGCATGCATATACTGATGCCTGAAGAAAAATAAAGAAGAGTGTAAGGGGATATAAACCTTCCTCAAGGTACTCTCTTGTTCTCTGACTGTATTTGGGTGAACAGGATTTCCTGAGCTTTGTATAATTTAGATATTCAGGTATTTAGTGTTGATATGGTTCCTATTTAGTAACATCTAGAAGTTCACTTTGCACACTCTTCCTCTCAATCCACAAAACTCTCTGCATCCACAATGTCTTCTGTCTAGGAGTTACACAATTCAGTGTAGCAGTGAATCACAGCCTTTTGTTTGTTCCAAGCCTGTATCTCTTAGTTTCACTTGATCATGCCCAGTGCTCATGTGGACAGAGGCAGTGAATAATCTAGTCAGCTCTCCACCACGTCTATGCAATTTATGATTTCGTAGGCTTCAATCTCCTCTTTACTCAAATTGAACAATCCTGGGCTATTTAGTTGTTCATATGGAGAGCATTTCTTATCTTTGCTTGGCTTTTTGCAGTTCTTTCGTGTCCTTTTTGGGAATAGGAGCAAAAAAGATTCAAGGGGTACAAGAACCATTTACTGTGGTGTAGCGTCTTTTTTTTTTTTCATTTTTCTTTCACAGTAATTCCTGGAATTTATGCTGCTTTTTTGACTACTGCCTAGTACTAGTCCACTGTTGACCATGACAAATTGCTATTTTCCCACCCCAAGCCATTTCATTACAGAAATAACGTTCAATTCTTCCCCACAGAACAGATTTATCACTTTTCCAGCAACTTTCTCAGACAACAGCCAACCTAACTGTTCATTTGTTGTTTTCTCCAGTTTCAAAAGCAGTGGAACATTTTTTTAAAAAATTAAGTATTGATTGAGGGAAGAGGAGGTCATCCAAATGTCTTTATCTGTCAACTGCTATCTGTGAAGCAGGGTTTTCCCTTAGTGGGATCAAATGGAGGGCAGCAATTCAATCTGAAGTCTCTGTGGGAACATTACAGAATATTTGAACATCTGCTTTGCGAACCTACTTGAAGAATAACCATGCACCATAGAGGAGGAACATATGTGCTGTATGCTGAAGACCACTGGTAATACTGTTGGCACAAGCAAAAAGAGGAAAAAAGCTTGTATAGGTTACATGAAGGTTCTCAATTTAATAATATATGTAATTTTGCATTTTTTAAATAACATTATGGTAATGAATTTATGGGTAGGGAAATGATCACTATGGCGTGAAAGTCAATGGAAACTTAAGTGCCCTGAAAATTAGGCAGAAAATATGTAATAATGTTTTTTCTCTGTTGTTTATTTGGAACTAATACTCTCATATTTGCATTTTCTTTCTGCAGGAAGATCATTAAGCAAATAGAAAAAAATGGAAAAAATACCACAATTCTTATGTAATGAAAAGATGGCTATTACCAGATGTTCTCCCAGTATAAATCAGAGCCTATTTTTCAGGCCTGCTGAAAAATAGAGTTCTGCTTCATCCCTTGGTTTTGGGTCTCAAGCATGGACAGAAGTGTTGCAAATTCTGGTATATTTTTGGGGTCTGTCTGCATTACTGCTGCATGAGTTGGCAGGATGACATACAAAAAATGTATTTATGTTTTCAACCCTGTGTACTGTACTATCAGTGTTATGCCTATAGACATGTCAAGCCATCAAGTGTTGATTTTATGACCTGAGTCATGAGAAGACCCATTTTCCCTGTGCTAATTGACTCAGTTTTTGAATGTATTTCAGTTTAGTCATTCATGGTTTGTAAATATTAAATTTGATTTAACACTGTTTTAATATAGCTTCAGAAAATAATATGCTTTGGTTTTATATGGCGCTAACACAATTGAACACAATGTGTAAATTATATGGTTCTAAATATTAAATATATACAGAAAATTGTACACATACACTGAAATTCAGTGTCTCCTTTTATAGAAGTTGAAAAAGATTTTTCTGTAATTTTTTTTCTGTGATGCAGAGATAGTTATATGGAGCTGAAGGTCTCGGCTTCTGACTTTGAAGGACTGGTTACATAAATGACAGATCCAAAAGGATTACAGTCTAATATTCTCTCTGAGAAACTTCTCCAGTTTTAAGAGCACCCTGAGCTTATGGTCAATAAGTAAAAAAAAAAAAAAAAATTATCTAAAAAACTGAGTTACATTTATGTCTACAGTCCTTTTTACTGGCCCAGTTTTCTATTTCTATTCCCATGAGTTAGAATCATCATCAACACAGGCATCTCAGGAAAAGATGTACAAGATGACAGTTTAGCCATTCTATCCTATACTACTAGCAAGATGTGTTGTTTTAATACTGTTTATTCATTTCTGTCATGGTTGCAAAAGAGTGAAGACTGATAGTATTAAGCTGTGGAATAAGTTTTTTTTTTGCTTAGAGCACATACAACATTACACATTGTCAAATTATAGCTTGATAAGTAGTGGTAAATTTCATGACATGGAAAAATTACATGACCTCAAGTATTCCTTTCACAGGTTGAATTATCAAATAATGGTCATCTTTTGCCAAATTCTATTTGAAAATATTTACATTTCTTTACACAGAATTTTCAACAACTACACCTTTTCCATTGGGTTAAGTAACACTTCCCCTGCATGCAAATCCTGCTTAATGTAGCAGTAATTGCATGAATAAACCATCCTGCTTTCTCAAGTCATGTGAGCTATTAGTATAAATATCTAAACTCTTAAGATTTGACTTATGAATTCAAAAGGAACGGCTGTAGCACAAGCAGGATATTGTAAACTTGTCAAATTAGAGAAATTCTGAATAACATATAATTAACTGTGGGTGAAATGTAATTCAGTACACTCAGAAACTTTCTGTTTCTGTCATAATAATAAAGAGAAACTTCAGATATTTACCCTTACTTACATACTTTTTAGATTGAAATAAAAACTTTAAAGATGTTAATCACATTCATAGTCACTTGGTAGGAAATAAGGAACAAACCAAAATATACTTATGTTTCCACATAATTTTTATAGCTAGATGGTTACAAGAGCTAAAGATGGTTTCCCCATAAACATTACTAATACCCAGAGACAGAAGGGTACCATTTAATGTGATGTACCAGAACCATATTTAGCTTAGTTATGTTCCATTCCTCTAAATGCTATCCCTGAGCGAATTGCTTTTTCAATGTAGGAATTTGAGTCAAAAAAGCTTGCAAAATCACAGCCTAAAATGTCTTTCCTTAAAAAAAAAAAAAAAAAAAAAAAAAAAAAAAAAAAAAAAAAAAAGTAGTAGGAGCCAAGAAACATCAAAGGATAAAGTTTGCAATTACAGCAAAACTGTAGAAAAAAACATAGTATGTAAATTTACTGTTTACAAGCGTACAGTGCCGTGAGGAAACCTATCTATCTCTGGGGTACTGTGGTTCAGCAGAGTAAAGATTTAGCTCTCCATTAGCTCTCCAGTTCTTCACAGCTCATTTTACTTCTGAGACAGTACTGTGACAGAGCAGTTCAACAGACTAATTGCACCATTTCGCATGCAAGTGGTGAAATGCGTAGGTAAATGCCGATTTACCACATTAGCACCTCAGAGGGAAGTGATTTTTTTGAGGATGGAAAATGGAATGAATGAGAGTGTATCAGATTTTATTTTTAATCTCTCTTGGTTTTTCACCAGGAACATTAGGAACCCTCTAGTTCCAGTTGCAGATATTGGTGTACTGAGTTAATCAGTGCCATATCTAGAAGGTGTTGATTGCTTGCGTCAAATTTAGTGAAACTACAGAGGCATGAATTTTCACCTGCTCTTCAAAAGCTCATTCATCTCCCTGGATGCCTAAAATGCTTACCCTGCTTCAGAGCTGCTGTACTGAACTCTTTAGGCTAAAGAGGGCTTGGATGTGCTAATCAGATATCCATCTGCAAATATGTTATCAAGCAGCAGAGAGTAATGTGTGAGCCTGTCAGCGTTTGTAGCTCTCCAACACTTAGGGCATGAGTAGCCATAGCAGTAGAGCCATTAAAGTTGAAAACACTGATGTTAGGATGCCAAAGTACTGCTGAAACTCCACAGATACAACTTAGCTATGCTGTTTTGAATTTTTATCTGAATTTTTACCTCAGTTTTATCTGCTTGGTACTAAACAGTGGCAGTTAGACAGTCACTTGTAGGAGCTCAATAAGGGACAAGCCATGAAGAAATAAGATGGCAAAATGAAAATAGCTTTTATTTTGAGCATTCTCTCAAATTAAAATGGTTCATTTTCCTAGGACTAGCTGTAAGTACTAAATCTAAAAAATAGGCTGTTAGCAAAGTAAAATACAGAAAGAAATTCCTAATGCTTGCATGGACACATAGAGGACGACTTTGGAGAAAAAACTTATAAAAGGAGGATGAATGGCCTTTTCCCATTCTCTGATGAAGATAAATTAGATAGTGACCAGTAGAGTTAGCTTGTTGAACCTCTCAATAGGGAGTGAAGTGACAAAAGGAAATGTCAAGATGTGTTGTCATATAGTTTTTTTCATTTTTAAATCAGGATTTCTGAAGAAATAAATGTAGTTATTTGCTTTAAAACAATTAGTTATAAGTCATTACAGTGTCAGTGGACATTGAAAGACAAGTATTAAGTGTACTGCATGGCTTCATCTCAAAGAGCTAATTTGGATAATCTAGCCTTAAGAAGCATAAGGTTTGAGAAGCCAAGTCTATCATGTACTAGTGCACTTGAGCAGAATGTTTTTGTGATGCCTTGTCCTTAATGACATTTTTATCTGTAGGTACTGAATGCCTTTTAACAAACTGGAACTTGCTGCTTGATGAGTCATCACAAAGAAGTCAGGGAGATGGAGGGTGTAAAACTGGCTTCCAAAACATACTGTCACCAGTTTCCCTATTATCCTGTTTGTTCCTTTTTGTTTGTTGTTTTGTCGGGTTGTTTTTTTTTTTTTTTGTTTTTTTTTTGGATTGCTGTTCTTTTTTTCCAGATGTAAGGGGTTGTAGAACCAGTATGTGTACTAATAACTACAGAGGGAAAGTCACTAAAGAACTAAAGAGGGTCTCATGAGTGCTAAGAGAAAGACCTGATAAAAGATCTTTACCTCACTGTCTAATATTGTATCTGAAGGATTCCAAGAGCAGTATGAGGGCACAGTCTCCTGGTTTCATTTACTGTTAGTCCAGCCAATGTATTTATTGACTCACATTAAATATGTCATTATTTGCACACATGCAAATTAAAGCAAACCAAAGCCCTTTATTTCTTGTTGTTTATTGACGTCACTGGTTGACAGTGAAACAGGGTGGATGAAATAAAGCATGTCAGTTGCTTGAGGATGACAGAAAATGTGCTGATGCAGGATGATTTCATTGCCTTTTACTACCTAAAATCTTGTTACTAAGTATTGCAATAATTCTGGGCACTTATCAGATAGGCTCTGCTGGGCTGGTACTTCACTGGGGAAAACTGATACAAACTGTGCTATTCTGAATCTCAACCCTTCAAAAAGATGAAACTTAGAAAGACAGACTATTAATAACCCTGGGATATATATTTTGAAATGAATCATTATACACTTCTAGGAGCATATTGGTTACCATTCCCACCATATGTTTATACATTCTTGATCCACATCCATCTGGTACAGAAATCTGTCAGAATGTGTTCAAAAGTGATTTGAAGGATCTTAAAAGCCAAGTGCAAATTTTTACTCTGGCTTGTGTAGACTACAGAAGAAAAAAAAAAAGCCTTTTTCAAAATTCAATGTAGTATTTTAAATTAAATAGAACGACTTTAAAAATTGTCATTAGACAAACTTAAAAAGAAGTTGAAGGGATTAATTAGCTATATTCTTTGAATCACTATTTGAAAAGTAAGTAAGAGTAACTTGAAAGAGTCTGTGGACATTTCTCAGGACAGAATAGCCTTGTATGCAAATATAATATTTGATGCAAATATAATATTTTATAATATTAATTATCAATAATTAATATTATCAAATATTATATTTGTATTAGTAATAAGTATACAAATATAATATTTGATATTGAGCTTTAAATGTTTAAGAGAAAGTTTGTTCTTTGGAGAGGAATATCAGGATGTAAAATTACAAATGGTCACACATTTTCCATTTGCCAATTAAACTGAAACTAGAATTGACTAATCTATATACAGGCTTGTATTTTAATGTAGATGTACTATAGCAAAAACTTAGATCCTTTTCACAGTTGGAGTTCCAAAAATCCTTCCTTATGGTCAGTTCATGATAATCAAAAATTTTTAGCAGACACACGCACTTTGTATTTAATTTTTATGTTCTTCACAACAGCAGTATGCAGCACTACAGGTTGGAGGAAGGGTGCCTGGAAAGCTGCCCAGTGGAAAAGGACCTGGGGTTCTGGTTGACAGCCAGCTGAACACGAGCCAGGGTGTGCCCAGGTGGCCAAGAAAGCCAATGGCATCCTGGCCTGGATCAGCAATGGAGTGGCCAGCAGGAGCAGGGCAGTGATTGTCCCCCTGTACTCAGCAGTGGTGAGAGCACACCTCAAATCCTGTGTCCAGTTCTGGGCCCTTCATTCCAAGAAGGACATGGAAGTGCTGGAGTGAGAAGCTTCTCTGGGTACTGCTCCAGAGAAGGGCAATGGAGCTGGTGAAGGGTCTGGAGCACAAGTCCTGTGAGGAGCAGCTGAGGGAGCTGGAATTATTTATATTGGAGGAAAGGAGGCTCAGGGGTGACCTTATCACTTTACAGCTGCCTGAAAGGAGGGTGTAGCCAGCTGAGGGTCAGTCTCTTCTCCCAGGCAACCAGCAACAGGACAAGAGGACATCATCTAAAGCTGCACCAAGGGGGGATTTAGATTGGACATTATTAAGAATTTCTTCACGGAAAAGGTTATTAGATATTGGCTGCCCAGGGAGGTGGTGGAGTCACAGCTCCTGGAGGTGGTTAACAAAACATTGGATGTGGCACTCAGTGCCATGGTCTAGTTGACGTGGTAGTGCTCAGTCACAGGTTGGACTTGGTGATCTCAGAGGTCTTTTCCAAGCAAACTGATTCCATGAATCTTAAAACCAGTGTTAAAAGCATAAACCAAACTTTGGATCAGCGATGACATCTTGTTAGTGGTAAGTTGCAATTGTCTCCAGCTGTATCCTCCTTGCAATCTGAAATGCTTTGGATGGTACCTGTGAGCATAATCTATGATGGAAAGATGCATGATGAGGGTATAATTAAAAGTATCTATGCCACTGATGCACTTATGCAACCCCGAATTCCAACTGTCTTCTCAATTAAATACAAATAATTAAAATGCCAACTATTAGCATCCTGTAATTATGACTCTCACCAATTCCATCATTATCTACTCATTTCCCTACATGATAATACCCACCTGGAGAGAACCTTGTATCTACAGTCTTCCGTAACCAGCAGGGTGTTGGGTTTTTTCTTTATTTGATAGAAGAATAGAAAGCTAATAATAATAATCTTTCAGACGTGGCTCGCATGTTTCAATTCCAGAAACTGTTTAACTCTAAAACAATAAGAAAACTTGTGTTTGATCCAAAGCTGATTTTGTGAGTTTTGAATAATGTTACATATGATTTAATACCTTATAATTTTAATAAATTCCTCTCCATTTTCACATATACATATTTAGTAATCAGAGAGGATTTTTATAATGAGAATAGGTTGTTTCTTACAGATGTAATGGGTGGTTCAAAATTAAGTACCTTGGATGTAGTTTTATGCATATAAAAATTATACTGCAATCAGTACAAATGTTTTGAATAACCTGAAAAGAACATGGTTATTCCTACCCCCAACTTTAGTTAGAATGCTGATATTTAGGGTTTGATTAATACTGCTTTTGCTTTACTTCTGGAATCTGACATTTTCAACTGAAGTTGCTTTCCTGTCTGATTTCAAGTGTTCAGGTGCTCTGGTGGAGTGGAACTTGTTAGGGTGCTGCTTACTAATCAGGGCCTGCTGACCAGTGAAATGCCACATTAGCAGTGTAGAAAGTTGTGCTGTTCATCTGCCTAATGAGCCGTCCAAAATACCAACCATCAATCCAGCTTCAAGCTCCTGCGTGCTGAATTTGAATAAGAGACCTGGCCCCACTGACTCTACTGATCTTAAGGGACCCAAACAAGAGTTGCCTTGTTTCCATCTGCTTGTGCAGGTCCTTGGGCAGTGCCCTTCAGGACATATCTCCTATTACAATATCCACCTCATGGGTGTCATATGCCATATGCCAGAATTAAGAGCCTGAAACTGCCGTTCAGTTGGGACAGTTTATGTCTGGAAGGCATGGGAGTCCCTTGTTATACCACACCATGCAGCCCATGTCATGACATCCTTGTGCCACCTTTACCTTTTGTCAGGCTGCAGCTGCTCCAAGCTGTGACATTTTCCAGAATATTTCCTTAATTACCATTAATAAACATCCAATTTATCAGACCACACAAGAGGTGTTAGGCAATCCCACCAGTGGACACTACTGAAATACACCTAGAACTGCCAAAGATGGGGTGAGTTCAAGCTTTTACTGCCATTCTTCTGTAGAGATTGGTGTAGCAGAGAAAGGAATATTATTAAAATACAAAGATGCTAAAATCTATAAATAGAAACACTGAGCTTATGCTTCTTTCTTCCTCCTAGTCTTTCTCTGTTTCTTTTTGCCTCTCCTCTCTTTTTTCTCTTTTACTGTCATTGCAAATGCTGAAAAATGCTAAAATGTAAAATGCCTTGTTGAATTCTGGGAAAACTAATAAACATTTCCATATAGCTGGACAATTGACTGTATAAAGCCTCAGTGTCATAAAATGTACTTCCAAATTAGTATCAAATGATATATATGAATACCACAGTTTCCTAAGTACCTCAGAAAGCATTAATCAGCACAGCCTGAGTAGGAACAACTTAATTTTTTTATCAGCAGTGCTTTATCTGCTTTAATTTTTTCTGTATATATTTCCATGACAACTAAGGGAAAAATAAACTCTTAACCAAAATTCAGTGAAAGCAAGACAAAACAAGCTGCTTTGATTCTGATAAATGTCAGTTTGGCAATCAACTGTGAATATTTTTTTTTTTTTCCGTAACAGATAGAACTTTTATTTGTTCTCTTAAAAAGAAGAAAAACAAAAGTGGGGCAATCATGGAAATATGGGGTTTTGTTTATTCATAGGGTTTTGTTTTGAAACATTTACATTTATAGATTTTTCTTCTTTTTAATGCTAATGATTGTTGTCTTGGGTTTACAATCCTTTCTACTGTATCTGTTTTTCTAATCTGTCTTGAAGAGATCTTTAAATATGGTTGAGCTAAAAAGATAAGACTTAAAAGTAGAATGTTTTGTGCTGTGATGTTATGTTTCCTTGAAGAAATGAATTTTTTATTTGCCTGGGAGGGTTTATATTTCTCTCAAATAAATAGATCAACAGGAAAAAAATTGAGATACTTCTGACTGGGGGCATCAGATCTCACTAGGGATAATTTTATTGTGTCTTCATACAAGCTAACAGCACATGCAAATCACTGTAGTGTTTAATCTTTGATTCTCTGTGATTGGCATCTATTTATCATGCTTATCTCTATAAGCATCTTGTATAAATACAGTTTCCAAACATATGGAAAAGAAGAAACCCCAAAAATAGAAGCAGTAAGTGAAGCCAAAACCCAGGTCCAGACTTTAGTACTAAAAAAAAAAAAAATCTATTTTTCAAGGTAGTATTGACATGAACAGTTATTTGTCCTCTGTCACACAACCATTGATACTGGCCTTTGAGTTAAATTTTTAAGTTAAATGATTTGGGCACAAACTAGCCCTGGAAAATAAGGTTTCTGGTCTGTGAAAGCAGTTGTGCTACTTAAAAAATAGTAAAGCTACAAACAAAACAAAAGTAATGTGGGTAGGTCTTTTGACAAATAGAAAATTTGATAAATTTGCAGTTGAGAAATATTTTTTTCTTTAAAAAATGTGAATTACTACTCTTTCAGATGCCCTTATAGTAAAAAATCTGATGAATATATATATTTTGGGAAAGAATTTTCTTTCTTCACATAAATGTAACTGCAAACAATTTGCTGTGCAAATTAAATATTGACTATTTGCCATCCTTACTATGCTTGGTAGTTCTGACTTGTTGCCTAAATCATGATACTCCTGCTCTCTAGTTACCTGATGATTTCAAAAAGGACTTTAGATATTTACAAAAGAAAAAAAGTCAGCAACCTCCCCATAACTCAGGAACAAAGAATTATAGAATTTTGTACTGTTTTGTATTGTTCCTTGTTTTATGACAACAAAACTGTTAAAATTAAACTGATTTATGATTTAATTTGTGAACAGATACATTTTAAAATAATTTTGCTGAAAATAAGTGTGTTTGTATGTATAGCTATCTGAGGTCAGATTATTTTTTGGCTTATTGAACCACTTTTGACGATGTGGTGTCTTCCCTCACTAATTTACCACTATGTGCAAGTATCTTCCTGCCAAACCTGCCTTATTTATGTAGACAGATTCATCTGGGTTAGTTTGCTTCCAAATGTGAGAATTCATCCAAGAGGCAGTACTTATTGTGAAGATGATGGAGTGTGCTCAGTGCAGGAGGCAAAAAAAACCCCCTAAGCTGTTCTTCAAAATTTAGATATTGTTTCCTAAAGGTAAAACTTGATGAGCATTTTGATTAAAAAAATTAAACAGAGAAGATTCATCCAGGGACAAAGTGAATTCATTTTAAGTTCAGTAAATAATTATTGTATGATGTTGTTCACTGAGCTTCACAGATTAGTTTGGCTGACTGGGTCTTTGAATATATTTCTCAATAGCCTCTTTTTGCTGTACTTTCTTGTGTCAAAAATAGTTTTTTAAAATAGTTCAGTCTAATCTATGTGAAAAGTCAGGAAGCACAGTATTGTGTTAGCAAAAAGTAACAGCAGACCTACATTTGCCATACATTTGAAAGGCAAAAGCAGCTTTTGCTTAAAGCTGAAAGATGTCGAGCCTGGTGACCTCCTGCAGCAAAGGGCTTGGCCAGCCAAGGGATTGGAGTCCCAGCCAAGGGATGGATCTTGCACATATGGATGATCTGACTGCCTAGGTGGGCTTTATTCCTGGGTTTCTGCAGGAGAAACAGAGCAGATTGCTGTGCTTGGCAGCACCCTGAGACCAAGACAATTTAGGCATAATGGGTTATTGGTTGTGGGTGATGAGAGTTCACTTTGGCTGCTGACCAGATATTGCAAGAAATTTCTGGCTGCAGGCTGGGTTTCAGTCCATGTACCCACATAAAAATAAACTGCTAGATACTAAAGACTCTAAATCCCTATTCACAGTGTCTCTTGGGGTAATATGACCACATGCAACAGCAGGTTAATGTATTGCCTCAGTCTGGGTAGTGCATTATCTGCATAATTGGGCTGGGCTTTGCTTACTGAGAAGGCTTAAAAATAAAAATGATTGTAAACTGTGAGGGCACATGTATGGCATCAAAAGTATAGTCACCCTTTGTTGCCTTTGGTTTGTCCTGGAATTTTGTTAATAGACATCTCAACAATGTTTAATAGTTCATTTTAATTGAGGACAAAAGCCTCTATGATTTATTCAGATTATTTCAGAAGATAAATATATATGTCTGTTTTTAAAATTGGATGTAAATTATATATTGTTTTTTAGGTCAAAACCATTTTAGATCTTCAAAAATAAAATACATAATGAAAAAAAAAAATCTTATTTCCTACACTTTTACCTTGTAATTCTCTGTGGTCATAGTAAATATATGCAAGTCTTATAATGCACTTTGCTTTTTGTGGCATCATCTGCAGAAGTATTACAGGCCAACATAAAGTTAGGCAAGACACACCTATTGGTTCTTGTTATTTCCACTACAACAAATGTTCTTACAGCAAGCCCCTGCATGTCCTGGGTACCCTTCAGCTCTGTCCTTTGTGTTCTTGGAATTTAGCTGGGGCAGCCTAGCTGGGTTTCAGAGGATGTTATTTTGGTTAAGGGTGTGCTTATGTTTAAAGGAAAAAGCAACTTAAAGCAGCACCCTAACTTCTTTTTTTTCCTTTTGTTTTAAACTGTGGTTAAGGTTTAGGTAGTGTATAATCATACTCTGCTCATGATGATTGCCTTGGGTATAAGTTGGGATTTATGGAAGAAACAAATTGTACCTTCTACATTATTATGGTGCATTTCTGGGGGTTTTGTTGCTGGCATCAAGAATGGTTGAATTCTACTCTTAGGCTGTCATGGCTGTGACTCCTGGGCTGTGTGCATCTGGTTAAGGACAGATAAATTGTACCCTTAATCAAAAGCCATAACTTAACATACATTTTTTATATATATATGAAAGTAATAGACTGCTATAGTCAACTGTTTTGCTCTACTCTGCAGGTGTTTGTAATCAGGATTTCAGCCATAATCAGGCCCATTGGAAGGACTAGAAGTGGGAAGGAAGTTGAAACAAACATTGAAAAAACATCTTGTCTTTCATAACATTTTCCATTAAGAATGAGGAGTTCTCCTGTGAGACCTATAGCAAGAAAGTAATTGGGGAATTTTGGTTTATAGTTTGAATTGCCTTCTTCTAAGTGATTTCTTTGTGTAAAAGAAATTTGGATTAGAAAATTATTGTGAGCTGTATAATAGGGGGGAAACTATAGGGGATGAGGCATATGTGTCCTAAGAGGACATAGAATTGGAAAAATTGTGACTACTAATACCTACAGAAGGAGAAAAATAATTAAATGCCTAATTGGTTCAAAAAGGAGTGAATTCCATAACGTTTTAAGACTCAATCCTAATTCCTCTGTAATTGTATTTAAAGGCCAAATTATTATAGGCTCTTTTTTTCATGTTTTCCCTGCAAGGTGAGGCAAAGCTGGCAAAATATCATGCAAGTTTTTTATATGTGGAAAACACTATTTAGAATTTCCTGCGCTGCAGCAACATATGGGCTTCTATTTGGAAAAAACAGGGAAAGATCAGCACTGATATTTGGAGAGAGCAGCCCTGATATTCTCTACAATTGTTAAAGTTGTTATGATGGCTAAAAATACCACCAGTTGCTATAGCAACTGGAATTTGAAGGCTCACATATTCCTGCTGCTTCTACTCCCTTTCAAAATTTTATCAAAACAAACCTTTTCTTGCCCATAAGTTATAATCTTTTGCTGTTATATTAGCTGGTTTACATAATGCTTGTTTCCTTCCTGCTCAATTATTTGTTACTTTGGGGGAAAAAACACACTGGAACTTATTTTATAAACTGTAAGCATATGTAGGTTACTTATAAATGCTAGGGGTGATGACTGAATGATTTCAAAAATCAGAGAATTTCTTTAGCACCATAATAAGCACTTTTTGCTAGTATACTTTACAATGTTGAATATTAAATGTGTGATATAAATTTAGTGTAAATATCCAATACCTATTCTCTTAAGGTCTACATCTGGCTGATTTTATTTTGGTTTTTTTTGTTGGTTTTTGGTGTATTATTTTGTTGTCTTTGACATTCTTCATCTTAACAAATTCTGATCCCTTGGTTTTTGTCTGCATTATAAAAGCTGTGTCCTGAGATAGCTTTTAAAAAATTTCTATCTAAGGCTTGACAATATTTAATTAGTATCTTTGGCAACTTCTTTCAGTCTGATTTTTCCTTGGGTATGAAATTATATAGTAAGCAAAACAGCAACTCTCCAAAAGGCAAAACCATCTTTATCAATTAATAGCTGTGGTTTTTTTTTGGTTTGTAGTATGCTCACATCTGTGGTGTCATTTCTAAAAAAATTCTCCTTGAAATGTTTCAATATTTCTTACTGATCAGCTTTTTTCCTCCACTTGCTGTTTCTCACTAGTGGTGTCTGTATGGAATTTCAATCAGCTTCACCTCATGATTGGTTGGCAGTAAGGCTTTTAGATTGAAGTTGGCTGTAAAGGCAAGTGGCTAAATGACAGAATGAGCAGTCCAAGCCAAACAAAACTCTCTCTTCTGTGTCTAAAATAAATCAAAAGGTTGTGCAGTCCAGAGTAAGAGTTGTATTTTAGGATGTGACTACCTAACAAGCATATTGTGAGACCAGATATCTGAACTTACAGTATCAGGATGGGTTTGAGAATTGTGTCCACAGATTTGGATGGCCTCAATAAATTAGAGTATATTTTTGACTGAATTTTCAACAACTATCAATTTTATTTCATCCTGAGTGGATTAAATGTGAAGCACAAACAAAAATATTCAAATTTCCAACCTCGGACAAAATTCCCTGTATGATCTTTTTAAATTAAATTTTTCTTTTGTTTCTTTCTATCTGCAAAAGGTACTAACAAATATGGTGCCTGTTTAAGGCATTGAGCTCATCCCATGCACAAGAAAAACTCAGGCCATTTTCCTATATAAAATTCAGGGGCACTCTATCTCCCTGCTGCTTACATCCAGTTTGCTTGGTATGACAGAACAGAATTTGTCCAAGAGCTCAAGATTGACCTTAAGTGGTGCCCTTACTGAAGTCTGAGGAACTTTTGCCACTGACAGACAGGATTAGGAGCAGATATGATCAAACAGAGCCCTGTAGAAGGCATTACAAAGCCTGACTTTTAACTTGCCTGTCATAAAGAGGAGAAAGCAATGAGAATATAGTTTTTGTGGTCTTAATTTGCTGCTGAATATTTGTAAAACTTGAAAAAGATATGCCATACAAGAGTGGTGCACATACTATACTCTGTTTGCAGGGCTGGTACAAAAACAAAAAAAAAAAAAAAAAGAAAATAAACCCAAAGCATTTTAATTAGCTCTTGCTGCTTTCTTAGAAAATAAATGCTTGGAAGAGCTGAATGAATGTGGGGATCTTAAATATTTTATCAATGATTAGGAGTGTATTTGGTTTATACTGATTTATCTATGTTGGTAATTCTCTGCAAACACCAATCTTTATCCTGTTGTTCATATATCTTGACTGAGCAATCATATATTTCTTGCTTGCCACCAGAGTCATTAGCATATTCTTCACCTTTCTTTTTATAAAAAAAATGAACCAGAATACATCAAATCTCCATCTTACTCAGGATATGAAATATCCTTCCTCAGGCAAAACTAACTCTTAATTTTGAAAAGGAATTTCATAAATTGCTTTTCTGTTAGCAATCAAGAACTAAAAGAATTATGTTTTCAATCCCTTAAAATTGAATAAATGTGTAGTTCATTAACCATGGTTCTAATTGGATGCAAATTTTTTTTAGGAGTTTTTAAAGAACTTTATGTATCATCTGGTAAGTATTTTGGATAAATTGATTATATGGTTTAGAGTTATAACAAAAGACATCGAATCTATCCCTCTACCATGGAGGAAGGAAATTTGAAGTTTAATCCATTCAAAGACAGAGGACACTTGCATTTCATCTTCAGAATACCAACCAGGTATTTCTACAAGATTTTGCCCCAAATTCACAGTGATCTCTTAGGGATAGGTTATTTTAATGACTAAGTCTAACAAGTTCCCGTTCTAAAACAAATTGATTGATAGAAACTTGAAAAATGTATCAGGAAGAAATTCAAAAATGTCGAGTTTGTGGGGAAATAAAATCTCCTTTCTCCAACTAGTTTAAACCCGTAAGTTAAGTTTAAAAAGCCTTACCATTCAGATACCATTTATTTTTTCTCTTTTTAAAAATTTTCATTGTTAAGTGTGCAAATTTTATTCTGTATTTCAGATACTTTAGAGCATGCATTAACTTAATTTTGTTTGAGGGTTGAGTTTCTCTTGTCCAGCCACTAAAAACCAAACAAAATTTTAAATGTTATCTGACTGGAGGGTGAAGTACCTTGCCTATTTTGAGGACCACTGTGGTTTCCATAGTAACAGAAGAGGAGCCTATCAGCATGCAGAGCTTAATATTCCCTTCTCTTTCTGTTTTGTATGTATTTAATAGTAGGACACTTAGAATTATTTGTAGCTCCTTAAATATAGATGTCAGACTGATAGTATTTGCACTTCTAATTACTCTGAGAATCAGAACTGTACCTGTAAACTGCAGAGGAAGGCGAAAATCATCAATATATTGATATATAAACCACTGTAATTGGAATTTCTCACTGAACCATGTGATATCTCAGTTTTGATGTAAGAGAAAGGATTTTACTGTATAGTTTTATCAGTGCCATTCAGTCACTGAGAATGTGTAGGATTACTTTGAGTACAGGTAGACCCATTGTATGCACAGTATTTTAGAATCAATTCCATGAAATTAGAGATAGGTGAATTTCATGTGATGAGACATAACCTCTGTCCATCCTGGCCAGAGATACAGAATATACTACAACAATAGACTACACCTTAAAAAGGGAAAACATCTCAGTGAAATATAAGAAAAATTATAGAGTTCTTCCTAGAAGGAAGAACTGAGTCAACTGGACTTATCTAACATAAAGAGAAGAGAAAAAAGGCAGCAGGAACATTGAAGGGAACTATTCATCATAGTGAGGTAAGATCAGGCAAGAATTATACAGTTCCTATTTCAGCAAGGAAGTTTTCTACTACATATTATTGGAAACTTGCTAAGGGTGAAGATAATAAAGAACTGAAATAAATTTGGATTTTCCACTTTGGAAACCTTCAAGAAGTGATTGCTTGTAGATCTGTCAAGTTGATTTCTGTCTTCAGGCACAGTTAAGGACAAAACAAGTGCTTTAATTCCTATCTGCCACGATTCCTGGATAATTTTCTTTGATAAATTAACTGTGAGACTTCTAAATAAAGTAAATATATATTTCATCAGTGAGTGCTTCAATATAAGCCAAGAGAAAATAAAGAAGCACTATTAACAAAAGGAATAAAAGAGCAAGTGGTTCAGAAAATAGGATTTATCTCAGAGCTAGTTGTTATACTACTACTATTTATCTCAGAGTAGTTGTTATACTACTACTACTACTACAAAAAGTGTTAAGGTTTTGCCAGTGAGTTTTATGAAAGATAAGCTAGTACTACTGAAAGTGTACTTTGAAATACCCATTTCTGACAATATATACACTGTAATTCAAAATAATAGTAGAATAAAAGAACATTAATACATTTCAAAATCAAACTCATTGCAGATTGCAGATTGCACAGGAAGGCAGCATAACTTGATTTTGGAATACACTTCAGAATCCATACAGCAGACATTGCATGTCTTGAGAATGTGCCATTTCAGATGTCATTTCCTGGTTATTGACTTCTCCCCTGCTTCTGAAACCTATAAAGAGATTTCTCTGGGACTGTTTTTCCACAAGAATTTAGAACAGCATGCTAGGACCTGAACATGCATATAATCTCCAAATCACACTTTTGTCTCCTCATAAACCCAGCTAAGCTAGGTAATAGTGCTTCTCTTACTCAGTTTTGTCCTGCTTAATAGTCCACAAACAACTTATGATAACTCAGTTGAAGCAATGAATAATAAAACAGCAGATGGAAATAAATGTCACTGCAAGCAGAGTAATATGCACATCTAGGTCATAAACTGTAACTGTCTGCTGCTATGGGAAGGAGTGTTTCTAGAACACCTTTTTAGTAAACAGAGCATTCTTACTAGTTCTAGATTGTGTGGTTCACCAGAAAACTCATTTCTCTGTGCTTGTTTTTGTGCCTGGTCTCCAAATGCCCCTCAAGATCAGCCCATGGCTGATTCTCTACTGCTTTGATACATCTCAGACATGAGACATCACAGCAAATGGAGTAAAGAAGGGAATGAAGGAAGTATATACGGCTAGGGAAAGAATTTTCTCCCAGACACTATATTCTCATTGTTTCAGCATTCCTACAATGCATCATTTTGACTCTGGCGATGTGACACACATACACTGAGCATGATAACTTCTTTCTTCCATCCCAAAACTTCATCAGTGGTTTGTCTTAGTTATGTGATTTAATCATAATTTTCTTTTGCCAGGTACTGACTTATTGCGGTTATGTTTTCTTCTGTTTTGGCCACTTTGTCTAAATTTCTCAATCCTTCTGCATCATCATTTTTTGAAGCTGTGGGAAAGTCAAGACATGTCTAACAGAAGTAGCTAGAAAAGAACAGGTGGTGCTGCTGTTAAAACTGAGGTAAAGAAGGCATTAAGTAGCTTTTCTTTGTCACCGTGTTTCCCCCTGCATCCAATAAAGGATGGAGAATTTCCTTAGCCCTCCTTTTGTTGCTAATGTATTTACAGAAACATTTTTATTGTCTTTTATGGCAGTAACCAGATTAAGTCCTAGTTGGGGTTTTCCCCTTCTGATTTTCTGCCTGCATAACCTCACAAGATACTTGGAGTCCTCCTAAGATGTCTGCCCCTCCTTCCAAAGGTCATAAATTGTCTATAACAGTCCCACCAGGACTTCTGCCTTGTTGGTCTATAAATACTCAATCCTATCATCACCATCACTAGCTCTAAACCATTAAAGCATTCCCTACTGTACAGGGCCACACCACTACATCCTAAAAGGTAAAACTTGAAATGCAAAAATGAAGTGATAGCTTGAGTCTAAATTCAGAAGTGTAAGGTTCTGATTGTATTGTGTTTTACTGAAAGTGACTAGATTCTGGGTATGAGAAACTTTCTTATCAATAACCATTAAAAGTGATTTAAAAACTATTTAAAAATTTAATTTGTTTTCTTACTTATTAAAAATCAATATACTTTGTCTTGACCAATTTAAATAACTTTGTATCATTGGCTACTTTTTGAACATACTATTTACTCTCATTTCTAGTGATTCAATTAATGATTATTCATTAATAAGTATGCTGAACCACACAGACACTCTCAATTTTCCAAAGGTTACTTCTCTCCACCGAGAAAATTTTCAATTATTCTACATTTCTATCTTGTGTCTTTCCCTTAGTTACTTATTCAAGTGAGAAACACAGACCTGGTTTGACACTAATCACTGAAGCAAGACACTTAATAGTATAAAAGCATTGCTGCTGTGATAGAGTTTATTAGAACTGCTCACTCTGCCTTGTCATTATCCACAGAAAGGATTAATACAGATTTACCTATTATAAAAATGTCATGCCAACATCGTATAAGGAAAAAAAAAAAGATATTCCCCATCAATGTCTTCAGCGCAGTGCAGCTTAGTGTGATCTCAATAACATGAAAAGTGCCAAAGTGACTTTAGAAAAGATAAGTAGATGGCAGTAGTCATTCACTAAACAGGTCTGACTTATCCCATATCAACAGATTTAGCAACAGTTCTCCCTAGAACGGTAGGAGCAAAGACAACAAAGTTACTGGTTGTTCTTCAGTATTCAAGAATAGCTCAGAGAGGTGTCTGTAAAGAATGCTACTTTGTTATATATACTCCCTTGTCTTTTGCCTACCACTGAAAATGAAGTGAAACAAGAAACCTCCAAGACTGAGACACATGCAGGTATTGTCACCTTCATTTGAGGGAGGTGAAATGGCCAGAAGTCTCAATAGTATTGTGGTAAATAAATTAGTGAATCATTAATGCAAGAGATCCACATGTGGGCTAAGACATGAAGTTATTTGTTCTTCCAGTTTGGTGGAGTTTTTTTTAATTGGTTGGTTGGTTTTTTGTTTGTTTGTTTGTTTGTTTTGTTTTTGTTTTGTTTTGTTTTGTTTTTTCTGGTTCTAGTCCCAGTAAAATGTTTTGGTTTATGACACTGCTAGGAATATAATAGTTTTATTCTGGAGTAAAGTTACTTGCTGCTGCTTGAGGATTAATGTTGAACAAAAATGCCCCAAATATGTGAGTCCAGATGTTTAAAACCTAGCTTGAGTTTACATAGCTTACTAAATCAAAAATTAATTCTTAGCATTGAAACTAAAACCAGCGTAAAAATAAAAGGAAGTGATTTTGTTACAATTAGAGGCAGAATATTTAAAAAAAGAAAGTTAAGATACAGGTAAAATACAGGTAAAATTTGCTGTGTAAATAACTATGAATATAAGGAGTCATTCATAGAGAAGCAGGAAAAGCTCCTGATAGTAGAAGGTAGATAATTGTAACAATCTGTCCAAATATTTCACTATAAATTAACTGAAAAGGAGTTATAATGAAGAAAGACTAAGATCACAGTTCATTGAACAGTTCAATGTAATTGAGTTCCTGAAGTGATATGGTATGGATTAAGGGCTCAACTTTATTGGGTCAAAGGATTAATTGTCCTTTTAAGGTGAAATTTCACGAGGTTGCCGAGCCAATTTAACAGAGAGTGGGTTGGGGGAATGAGTGCCACTTCTAGCAGCAGCAATTGCCTGTTATCTGGTGAGACTTCCCCTTTCTAAAACTTTAGCCTTACAGTGCCTTACAGTGTCTAGAGAAAAATGGGAAAACTCTGTAAATCAGGAGAAATAACCTCACAAGACTCTGAGGAGATAGAGAATTTATTTTGCCTAAGTGGGCACTGCAGCACATTAAAACCACTTATTCATCTCTTAGTTTGGATGATATTCAAAGACCTTGTCATGTTTATAGGTAAGAATATGTTTGTAAGTGATTTAATTGTGCAGAAAAAACCTCATGTCTACAGTGTCTTAAGTTTACTTTATGGCAT
The DNA here is from genome assembly GCA_013397555.1 of Urocynchramus pylzowi. Lineage (NCBI taxonomy): Eukaryota > Metazoa > Chordata > Aves > Passeriformes > Fringillidae > Urocynchramus > Urocynchramus pylzowi. Next base: position 397,574 of record VZRH01008306.1, on the reverse strand, counting down.
TTGTAATATTTGAAACAGTTTTCAATAATTTGTAACTTTATGGCATTTTTAGGTTCTTTCATATATTTGACTCTCTATTATGTGTTTAAAAAAAGACTGGACACGGCACTTGGTGCTATAGTCTGGTTGAGGTGTTAGGGCATAGGCTGGACTCGATGATCTTAAAGGTCTCTTCTAACCTCATTATTCTGTTATTCTGTATTCAGAGAGAAAACCATTGGACAGTTTTAATACTTGAAGAGAATAAAGAAAAGTCCAAGTGACATTGCCTAACACTGCATGTTTGTCACACTGATGACCAAAACTTGGGTCTTCTGGTTGTCAGCCAAGTACTTACCCCTGCTCTGGTTTTTTTCCTAGGTAAATTTAACAGAGCTAGTCCTGTTGGTGTGAATAATGCAGCAGCTACAGAACACTGCTTTTTTAGAAAAAGAAATATAATTACTAATCCTTACCAATACTGCAGTTGTTAATAATGGGAACAGAGGTATGGCTTACAAATGTGAATCTCAGCTTTTGACGTTATAATACGCATGTCCAGGTGAGGAATTAAAAATTTTACAATTTGCTTTTTCACTCCTTTGTAAAAGCTTCATCTTGTTTAGTGGCATGGATCTTTTGGTCAGAAGATTCTCTAAGCAATATCTGGTATTTTGAGATCTCCAAGTTATGATTCCAAGAGCTTAATCTTGTACCTTTTTCTAGATATACAGCTTAAATGTTCTGGTTCATGGTAAAGTCCTGGCTTTGTTTGTTTGTTTGTTCTGTTTTTTGGTTTTTTCTTACACTGTGCTTTTTTACTTCACAGTATAGTAGTGTCAGTAGGGGAAAATAACTTTAAAACTCTAATTTGCCTGTCTGAAACCTAGACATGCCAAATAAACAATTCATTTTGACCCATGTCTGCTTAGGGTTTTCACCTTTTGAGAATAGGTTATTAGAGCTGCTCTGGTGTATAAACGTCATTTATGGAGAAACGGGAAAATGTCAGGTGGGATTTTGTTGTAACAACGTGATCACTTCAAAGCTCATGGTATTATTGCTGCTGTGTATTATCCTGGTCTTGTAACTAATGACAACAGAGATCCCTGCTGGGCTTAATTTTTCTGAGGTTTCTATAAATGGTGCAAAAATTTCATTAGAGTTACAGTGCTTTGTGCAGGCCTGAAACTTCTGTACATTTTTCTTTTTCTTGATAACCTCTTTGTGGGAAGATTTTTTTAATACTAGACATACACATATTTTTTGATGTGTATACTCTCTAGTGTATTTACCTTGCATACTTCCCAAAATCACTTGGTAACGCTGCAAATCAGTTAGTACCTGTAAAATGGAAGACCAAAGGAGCTGAGGTTCTCAATGACAGAGATAAGAGGTGATTTGATGATACCTACTGACAAATCAAGCTCACAGTTTCTGTTTCGTGTTATTCTCATCTGTATGCTCCATGCTACCCTCTGTGCTCAACTATTAAGAGATATACAAGATTATATGTTAATGCTTTCATAACTGTCTATATTGAACCATTTTAGCAGTAGAAATGTTAAATACTGCCAGCCAATATAGTGGAAATCATATTCTAATACTACTATGATTGAAATCAGGTTTGGGAAATAGCTCCAAATCATCTCTTTTTAAGAGTTCAAATGCATGGCACCTTAGAAGGATCTCTGCCTATGGCTCTAGTGATAGAATTATTTTAGAGAGAGTCTCAAGTATTTAAGAGACTTGAAAAAGATGGAAGCATCCAATGTAAATCTCTTCAGAAGCTAAATGTACAACTCTTCAGTTCTTTTGAAGATTTCAAATGCACCTTTTTCATTGTATTATTTCAAATGCTAGTTAGAAACAGAAGGAAAAAAATGCCTATTGTTTTCTCATGAAACCCTTGTGTCTTCTTTCTGCATCTTGAATGCAGTCACTGGCATTTAAAGTGAGGTACCTCTCCAGGAGGCAATCTGCCTTTCACTTGCACTTCTTATTTCCTTAAAAGTCATTTGAAATAGGCAAATAAACAATCACTAGATTTCAAGTAATTACTGCACTTAATTTTGACATTTCCTGTTAATTATTAAAGCATGACAGGTTTCCATTTGTTTCATTAATTTAATAAACTTTTAAACACTGGAGGGGTTTCTGAACAGAGCACTATTACAACCTGTCCCTGTCAGTGAGGGTAACTCAGGTTCTTGTATTAGATTCCTCAGGGGGTTCTACTAACCCCTTAGGTTTCCCTTAGAGTGACACTGAATGACTGGTGTTTATAAATAAACACATATATATAAAACATACATACATACATACATATATATATATATTTATATATAACATATATATATATATGGTTTATGCAATGGAAAGTAGGCATGTAGCCATTTCAGTTGTTATTATCTACAGAAATGCATCAATATAAAGGAATAAAAATAACAATTCAGAAAATATATGGGGGAAAAAAGAGAAAGAAAGGGTAAGAGTAGAAAAACATCACTACGTGTTGATCCAGAGATGAAACTTGATTGTTGCAGTTTCAATGTCTGTTTGCCAAAGTGATGGTTGCAGTCTTGATCCACCAGGATGGGGAAAATCCCATGAAACACAAGGTCCAACTGGTTAAAATACACTGAGGTTAGATGGGAAACACCCCACTACCTCCCCTGGGTGAAAGTTTCACTCTGTCTGTTGCAACACTGTGGATCATGCACAGTCCTCTGCTGGGGGACCCCAGAAATGAGTCTGGGGGATGCTTTGGGGGTCTTTGATGGTTCATGAGCCCTTCTAAGACAGGAAAGCTGTGTCTTACATCAGTGCAGTTGAGCCAACTATGCCCAGTGAGAAGGGATCAACATTCTCAGGCATGTGTGAATGTGAATGTCCCGTATGGATGTGACCTTCCCCAGGCTGGGCTTGGGGGGAGGACACTGGAATGACAAAAAGCACTATCCCACCTTGCAGGATCTGCTTTTCATCAGCCATTTCCCTTATCTGGCTCAAACCCCAGAGCCTCTGGTGGTGAGTGTTCACCCCTCTGTCTTATGGAGACCAGTGGATTTGCCACTACACCTCAAAAACCTCAAAAACCTCCCCTCCTGCCCGTCTGGGGTTGCAAACCTGGTCCCAGCAAAGCACCCTGCCACCTCCACAAATGGCCAAATATTTGAGCCATTAACCATTAACATCCCAGTCTCTCACAAGCACCAAACATTTGAGAAGGACAGATTACACACATTTGCTTTTCTACTCAATATACATTGTGTATCTTGGCTTATTAACATTATATAAGCGCCAGATCTCAGCATTTTGACCACAAAATAATTGCATAACAAACCAGTCAAGTAGATGAGGTTGACCTATGAGTATGGTTTTTTTTGTATTACATTTCTTTCCAAAGCCTGTTTAAGTCAATAGATTCTTACTGACAAGGCTATTTCGGACGCGAGCTAAAAGTAAACCTGTCTCATTCCTCACTAAGTGTTCTTATTGAAACCAGGGAGGAATTAGTCACTATTGCTGATTTTCAAAACTGAAGTTCTACTCAGTCTTGAGAACCTGAACTTCTCTGAGTAGGATTCTTGCTGTATTTTAATGACCTGGAAGCTAACCATCACTGTTTAACAAGTCTTTAGACTCTTTCTGTGCTTGTTGTAGATAAATATGCACCTCCACACTGAGACAGGAATGTAAAATAGATGGGCTGATTTAGAAAAATGTGGATGATTAGAGATCATACTTAGGTAAGACTGAATCCAAATTTTTATTTAAATTCTCATAGTTTCAGCCCAAAATGAACCTCTGACTAGTTCTTTAAGCATATGTTAAAGTAAGTAGCTGACTTTGGATCTGTCAGTTAGGAATTCTTGAGACAGACTGCAGAATAAATAATAGCCATTGAAAATACTAAATTCAAGTCTCTCCACTTCCATATTGAGTGCTCTGGTTACCAGTTTGTAGAGATATTTCTGCCTTTTCTTTATTTAGCCGGTAATTATTCTGTACTTTGAGCAACAATTTTCATAGGAGAGTGCCTTGTTGCAGACTAGGTTTTAGCCTGGTTATCAAGGCTCTTTTCATGACATAGGTGCATATCTCCTCAGTCAAAAGACATAACAAACCTTACTGTATTCTATGTTAAAGGTGCCAGAATTATGCAAAATATAAGTGAAGCATCACTTCCAGTTAATGTATTCAGAATCCTGGCTGCCTCAAGAAAAGTGGTATCTGAGCAGGGCTTTGCAAAATCTAAATCATGTGTTTGAGAACTGCACTGAAAATTAAGTGTTCACTCTGTGCATTTGGCACAGTGCTTCTGTTAGCTTGGTCATCTGCCTGTTTCTCAAGATTTTTTTCTAAGATGTTTCCTCACCTCTTCAACTCCCCAGGGAAAGTTATTTGCAACTTTTGATTTTAAGTTCAGCAGAGATTCAGTACTGGTAAAGATATTTCAGAGAGGTAACACATTTTCAATGTGTCTCACAACTAATGGGTGATTCTTTATTTATATCTTGAAAAAGTCTTATTTCCTCTATCAGTGTTAGGATTCAAAAGAAAAAATAAAAATCTGTTTCAATGCTTGATGTTCAAACATGGCATTAACAAAACCTGTCTCTTTCTCACTACAAGCTCTTTGTAATATAACACTGAATGTGTTTATATTTCCATTCTATTGTTTATGAATAAATGCAGATAAATAGCGGTAAACCAAACTGGGATCTATTGTCATAGACTGAGGCAGTACAATAGTACTGCAAGCTAACTGTTAACTTTTTCTTCCCATTTTGGTATTACAGTCTAAAGTTACCCTCTGAAAGGATCCCAATAAGACAGATTGGAATATAGAATTAACAGAAGGAAATGGCTTATAATTTGCTTTATGATGCTACCCTAACCTCTCTGTCCATTGACAGTGAGGCTTAAACTGGATTTTTCTTTCTCAGATACATATAAGACTATAACTTCTAGAATGATTTTTCTTGTTCTAAAGTCTTTGTACCCTATTTTCAAGGTCTATTAAGTAACTTTACTTTTTGCTGTTACAAACATTTTTAAAAATAGTATTTTTGTTATCTATAATGTTACAGAGTAATATTTGCACCTCTTTAATTGTGTGAATAGATGTATTCAGGCAATAATTAAACTTCTACTTCTCTTGAGGTCTAGCAAATAGAAAAATCTGTGTTGGTTTTGAATTTTGTATGTATTGGTGTGTGTGTCTTTAATTTCCTGGAAACCCATCATGGACAGCTTAAATATGTGTACCAAATTATTTATACAGAGAACTAGTAGTATGACTTTGAACTAATTCCCATTTGCCTGCTAAACAGAAAGAATAATTGAGCACCTTGATCAAGTATTATTTACCACTGGGGACAAAATTTTGCCTGTCTGGAGTGAACAAATCATTAGGCTGATTTGAAAAGCACCTATTTTATTTGTCAATCTGGAATGGGAATCTCCTGTGTAAATAGATGAATGGCCTTTCTAGAAGCAAGCATATATCTCTGCAAGTTGTGCCAAAGCTCATGTGTATGCTGTGTCAGTGTATGTCATGTTTATGGATAGTTATAAGATGATGGAGCGCTAATAGCTGACTGCGTTGTTGCTATTTTTTCAGGGGTTATAGATACTGTTTTCAGAATCTCAGTTTTTCACTGTCTCATCCTGCCATGTCATCTGCAAGGTACTAATTTTTTTTTCTTTCATTCTGCACAAAATTCTCCTAAATGTGTAATTCTTTTAAATGTGGTGTCTTACATAGGCTATTACTGTGTTCACTTGGTGCATGACTGCTTGTTAAGTTGTGGCAACTGAATTGTGTTCCTTAGACCTCAGGTCCTTGAATAACTGTCTTTTAATCAGTCCCTGTTTCTGGATTTTCAAAAGTGGGGTAGTTATTTTGCAGGAGTGAAGCAGAGGAGTGGTACTTCTACCCTTTTGGCATGTGTCCAGAGTAAAGGGAGTTTGTTCCAGTGTAAGGAGAGTACTTGGTACTGCTTGAATACAGCTGGGAGCAGTGTTTTGTTTTTTTTTTCCTGGATCACATATATTTATTTCTTACTTATATGACACAGACAACAGAGATGAATCTATAAAATCCATAATGTAAAGACAGAGATTTTGCAGCAAGGAGGATCTGTGCTGCTGAGTTCTATGGGGAAAAAATAAATTGAAGATAATAAATACTGAATTCTCTTAGCAAAGTGTAAAGTAAATAGAGTTAGTAAAATTGTTCTTTTAAAATCTTTTTAGATAAACAGAATATTTTACTGAGTTTGATCCCTAAATTTGGCTTCTGGTACATCTGAGGCTTTTTAGATATTGACAGATATCTCTAGGAAACTGTATATGTAATTTCACACATCACCAGCATCTTAAAGCTATTGAATGATAGGCAAGCCAGTATAAGATGCGTAATAGATGTTGTGCAAACCAGATGATCTCCTGCTATAGAACATCCATTTCAGGTAATAACATAAATCTTATGAGGAGGAATTTTCTAATTATTATCCCAATTATAATAACATTTTTGTTACGTTCCAAACAAAAATTTATGGTGATGCGTGAAAAGGAAAAAACACTCAAGAGAATAACAGCCTGACACAAACTGGCACACAAAGGGAATAGCTCCCTTGGATGTTGCAGATGAATGCACTTAGAGAAAAAAAAAAAAAGACTGATGGATTACAGTTGATCTTTGAAAATATTTGACAAGCTGAATATACAGGAGCCATGTAATATTTGTAATTGCAAAAAAAAATCACATGGTTTATGGATGTTTAAGTCTTGAACATGTGATCAGATTGGATAATAATCCAGTGTGAACATGCCTTTTTATTGTTTCTGTCTGACACACATCCGTAAAATTGGCCCAGAAATGCTATTTATCAGACATGAAAATATTCTTCTGAAAACTAATGAATGAAACTCATAGTGTAGCCAGCACATTCAGTGTGAAAATGAAACATGTTTCTCCTTCTATGGTTCTATGGAAGTAGAAGAGATGAATGGAAATATTATGCTTCCATAGTGCTAACATTATTTCCATAATTGCCAAGGACAACTACGTTTTTGAATATCTGTATTCCTCAAAGCTTTTTAAAATGCACAGAAGTTGAAAATAGGGGTTTAAAATTAGGTTTTGTGGTGTTCAGGGCACTTAGCTGAAATTTTACATTCTATTGTACTATGAATGATATTGATATCCAGTATGGTATTGAATTTTCATTTAACATGAAAATAGTTTTCAAACACTGCTGAAATAGGACTTAGTAGTGACTTGTCTTGAGTTCTCAAAATAGTAAGAGCCATCAGCCCTATTGTGATCACTCTTAATATCTGTGCAATTAACTGAAAATTAATCTCAGGGTTTAAATTCAATCATTGCCATAAGTATTGGGATAATTAACTTCATTCAGATGTCAAAATTGCGAAGTTTTTAATAGAAGTTGTCCTTTAATGGGCATATCTATGGATTCCAGGTGGGATATAAAATCCAGTATTTAGATCTAAAGTTGCTAGTTTAGATGAGAGAAGATGAGTATGAATCATAACCCAATAAATAGGGACAGTGTGTCTTGAGAGTCCTTGCAGTGGTCAATATTCAAGTTATGTGACTGAATATTTGGTGTCTCTCTGATTGAATTTGTAGTCACTGCATGCTGCTGTTCTGTGTGTGACAGCCACATCAGCTTATTCAGCTGCTGACCTTTATGTCTGGTATTATGGACTACTACAAATTGGATGAATCTGCAGTTTTAAGTCTTGCATGATCTTCCCTTAATGATTTCAAATATTCTTAGCATTCATCTTTGAGACAAATTTTCTCTTAGTTAGCTAATGTAACAATGCTGCCTGGTATTTCCAATTCACAGAGACCTACTGACCCTTGCTGTCCTTCAGCTCTGCAGACATTTTCCATTCAGTGTGAGGGTGAAGCTTAATCTATGATTTCAGATTATATGCCTTTTAGAAGTACTGTGGCAATTTGTCATTTAAGGCCTGACTCCATAGAAAGGATTACAGCCCTTTATGCTCCTACCAGATGTTCTGTACATACTTTTCTGGAAACTAAGGAAGAAATGTAAATAAAAAAAGATATTGTTAGTCCATAAACCCTGTATTAAACCATTTGCTGCTCCCTCAGTTTGTGAATCTGAATGATCCTTGTGACGTTACTAAACTAATTTTTCTTGTTGCTTGTACAGTTAAGTTGAACAACCTCAAGTACTAAGCAAAAGAAATAGTAAAAAAAATACTTAAATGCAGAGTGTCTTCTGGAGTTGGGCACAGCTTGTATTGTCTGTGAGTTTATGACATGTTATACTTGTCTTAAAGTTCTGTTAATTAGATTTACTTTGGATGCAACTTAATTTGTCAATAAATTCAAACATGTGGTTTGTAATGATATCTCAAGGAATTTTCCACACAAGTTGCTCTAATGGAAGTGGTATTTATTGCACTCTATGTGTATTGCATTAAAAGCAAATAGTCTAATGTCTCTCTGATAGTTGGAGAGCTCCACTGCAATATCCTCTGTCTTTACTATACAAATATAATAATGCTTGGGACCAACTCATGAACCAGTTTCCTTTAATCTGTAGAATGCCCATAGGCAGCATGCATGTGGCTTTCTTCTTGTTTTACTGTGTTACCAGCAATCATATAGTACTGAGCTCATGCTAAGCAGCCAGTAGTTAAGTGATAATATCTTGAAGAAGGAAGTAGGGACTTGGCTTTTTTAAATCTTTTACTAAGACAGGCATCATAGAGTCTTTTGAGCAGCCATTGAGTGATGTTGATACAGGTGTCTACTATCAAAAGATGATAGGGATGCTGGTGCCATGGCAAGGTGATGTGTGGTCATGCAAAGGGGGCTGCCATCCTGTCCAAGGTGGCAGGAAGGTGGCAGGAAGATTTACTCACATTGCAGCCTGTCATTACCTGTAGTGCCTTGGGAAGAGACTGACAAGCAGGATGTTGTGAGCTGAGTGAGTTGCTCTGATGATGTATTGCAGTGTTCAGTCAGGAGATCATGCATTTTGTCTTTTGTGTAATCTTGGTGCTTGTCTACCTCTCTGTAAGTCAGCTATAACTTGGTCTATGAGGTTTTTTTGCCATTGCTCTGCTCTGAGAGCACATAATGAAGTTTCTATGTTAGATGATTCCTTCATTATTCCTATTTGCTAAGAGCATTGTTCTCATTTGTGTCTATATTATGCTGCTTTTTCTCTCATTATACAAAGTTCCATGTATTCCTTTCTCTTCATAATGTGAGAAAGGTCATAGGTGCCCAGGGGTGTGATATCTCTCTATGACAGTTGAAAATGTCAATGTGAAATAAGGAATTTGTCTGCATTAATAGTCACTGGAGGAATAAAACCTGAACTAGGAAAACTTGTGACTTGTAATGAAAAATACACTGTTTATGTTCATTTAAACCAAACTCAGCCTTTTGGCACTGAAAACATCTGTGGCTGGAGTTTTTGCATGCTATAAATTGCTTCTTGTGTTGTCATTTCAGCCCTTATGGATCTATTTCCATTTATTCTCCAGAAAATATTTTGCTTTTCGAATTGAGAGTTTTCAAGCTCACAGTTTGGGTCTTATACCCTCAGAAGATGACTGGACAGGAGAAAATAGCATACCTTTTAATACTATTGGTGCTATTTAGTACTTTACATATTTACTTGGGATTTTGTATTCTGAGTGTGTTTTGAAAACAATAATTATTTCTAGAACTTCTTTTTGGGAAATTGTATGGTATTATTACTATTATGTGGAGTACAAAATTAAAATAGAAGTGGACATTTTCTCACAAGGAAATTGCTAAAGTTCTTCAGGTGGTGGGTTTGGAACTCACGGAGTTGGTACCCTGAAATCCCTTTCAATAGATTATTAAATCCAACAGAATGGTGTCTGAATAAAAGAAGTTCCTCAGCATTCTGCAGTGGTAGACTTGTGGCAGGAGTTGAGACTATTGATTTGGTGGCACTTTGACTTGACAAAGAAGGAGTTGAGATACATCTATAAGCTCAAATACACACAATCTGCAGGTGGCTTCATATATATTTCAAGAGATTGGGATAGAAGCCAGTTTTCTTCTGGCAGCCTCCTAAGACTGTACAAAGCCTGAGCTAAGTCATTCATCTTCACATCGTGGCCATGTCAGCGTGTCTGCAAAGGGAAGGGCTTGTTTACAAGGGAATGGATTGTACACAGAGCAGTGGCTAACTCCAGCTAGGATCGAAGGAACTCCTTATGCGACTGTGGGAATCACATCTGGCACAGAGCAAGTGCTCTAGAGAAATTAATCTCCTTGGCAGTTCATCATTGCAAAACTGTTTCTGTGCGTTTTTAGATGGCTGCATATTTTACCACTATTACAGGAATCTGCTGTATCATTAATCATATTTGGATTTTTTTTTTTTCCTGGTGCCTTGGCTGTCTTAAAGTAATGAAAATACCTGGTAAAGTATGAGCTCATCATCCATTACTGTTCACATATAAATGGTTTTGATAAGGTTTGAAAGAAGATGAGCCAAAACCCCCTGTTGTATTCTGCAAAAGTGCAGCTTTCAGGTAACTGGAAAAAAACACCCAGGCCTTGTGTATGAAAAGAGGTGGTCTTTGTCAGCTTTTAAAAACAGGCATGCAGTTTTGTTAAATGTTCGTGACAAGCTCCTACCTAATTCAACAAAGTCATTTTGTGTATGAATGAATTATTCAGATTCATTTTTGTGGAGCAGTGTTTATCTAAAATTTGGATTCCATGAGCCTGGGACTAAAGGTCAGTGGTAAAGTGGTCTTATAATAAAACTTTCTTCTTGGAGAGTTGCAAAAGATATCTCTGTTAATTGTGGCAAGTTCAATCAATTATCGATGTAAAATATTTTGAGTAGAGACATGTTCTTCAACAAATGCTTAAATGAAATACAAACAATAATAAGTATTTTTTTCTATCAATTCTTGTGTATAATTAAACAGATTTACATTAAATCTTTGTCTGCCTGCTAAACCTTACATATCTGGATTTTCATTTAAGGTAAGTTCTGACAGATAACAGACACATTTTTCACATTTTTATTTCAGAGTAAAACAATAAAAACATGTAAAGATGGGGACTAGGAGTGGGTATAAGTAGAAAAGGACAAAGAGGAGATTGGAGATGATCACTTTCAAAAATCAAGAGGATCTCCCTGCAAAATTATTTACCTGATTTCTGAGACAATTTATAAATATATTAGCAAAAACAAGGGCATAACTATCTGAGGAGAGAGTACAGCCAATCATCAGTGTTTGCTACAGTAACAGTGCTGTTAGCAGATTTTCAAATAAATAATTTCCTGGTTAGTCTTTTGTGGGATTCTTCTTTTCTTAGTGGAATTTTCAGATATCAAGACATTACAGGTCTCTCTTCTTTTTTTTTTTTTTTTTTATTTTGCCTTTCATCTCCCACCTCCCCTCTAGTAAGTTGCAAATTAATAGTATGAACAGCTTGTTTTTGCTCCTTTTTTTATTTCCATAGGCACTTTTGGTTTTTTTTCCCTCTGCTTTTGGATCCTGTCTTTGATTCTCATTTTCTCCATCTTTATATAGTAGCATATGGAAAAGATATATGAAAAATGTTCTTCCTTAAAAAGTAGCCACTTTAGAACAGTAACTTCCAGCATGTAAGGCATAAAAATGTGCCATTAGAGACCAACCCTTCCTTTGCTGCATGAGGAGAGGCTGAGATCACTTGGTCTGTTCAGCCTGGAGAAGGGGAGACTGAGGAGAGACCTCACTGAGGTCTTCAGCACCCTCACAAAGAAATGCAAAAGAACAGGCACTGACCTCTTCTCTGTGGTGACCATTGACAGGACCCAAGGGAATGGCCTGAAGTTGTGTCAGGGGAGGTTTAGGTTGGATGTTGGGAAAAGGTTCTTCACTCAAAGGGTGTTTGGGAACTGGAACAGCTCCCAAACTGGACCACCCCAGGAAAGTGGTCACAGCACATAAGTGACCACTGCCAGAGTTCAAGAAGCTTTTAGACAATGCTCTCTGGCTCGTGGTGTCACTCTTGGGGTTGTCCTCTGCAAGGGCAGGAGTTGTACACAGTGATCCTTGTGGGTCCCTTCCAACTCAGCATATTCTATGATTCTATGCAGCCAGTCACCTTGATGCAAAAATTAGAATTCATAATGGAACTTAAAACATATCCATATTCTCTATTTCTCTACAGCCTCTATCCTGTGAGTAGGAAATAGGCAATCCTTTAATATTTGAAACAATATTGCAGGACTTTTTTCTCTATGTGCTGTATATATGAAATAGTTGAAACCTCAAGTTTGTGTTAATAGTTAGTTAAAAACACTCAAAGTAAAAGCCATAAGCTAGGCCTCTTCCAATATTTCAGTTGAAATACTGGTTAAAAATAAAATACATAAATGGAATAAAAATAGGGAAATGAAATTTTGCTCCATGAGGATGTCTTTTTGTTTTATGTGCCTCAAATATCCAGTCTCAGAGGCAGTTAAAAAGTCAAAGAGTATGGCTAATTCCTGGCAGTGGTAAAAAGGCTAAGGAAACAGTTGTTCTGATACCACTTGTCAAAAACATAAAGAAACTATATTTTGGATAAAAGTCCATGAAAAAGGACATGGGTTTAGCAACATGAAAGGACAAAAACTTACATGTCCTTTGTGAAGGATGTCACCATTATTCATTAATACTAATAGAACCCAACATCATTCTTTGCACAATTCCTAGCTAAAATATGTATTTTCTGCCTACTGGTAGAATCATACTGGTTGTGTGTTACCTCAGACTACTCTGATTGACTGACATATTTCAGTCAATATGAAATATGTCTGAATAGCAGACATATTTCATATTGACTGAAATATGTCAGTCAATATGAAATATGACTAACTCCATAGTTAGTCATAACTCCTAGAATTTTAAGATTCTAACTCCTTAGGATTTTATTTATTTTACATACTTGAATATGACTTTGTTCTTTCTGTGATGGGAACTCTTGCAGACTCCATATGGATGACTGTGCCTAAGTGTGATCTGTTTGTCCTAAAGTGAAAGAACTGAATAATTAATTTGAAATCAGTGGTAATTATTTCATGCTGAAATGAAAAAAAAAGGTCCAAGTAACTTAAATCTTCATTTCTGGGATCAATTAAAAAGTTGGATGTGGAATAATGGTGTGGTAGAGGTATTGTGTCCAGATGAATTAAGGAGTCAAGACCTTCATTGCTTTATATGAAGTTGTGGTTACTCGGACAAATTTGTTCCCTTATTCTGTGCAGATTTCAAACAAATCAAAGCAAAATGTCTAGACAATATTTTACTTTTACTTCTGGAATAAGGCACAAGTGAGGCAAGATCCCTGCCCAGGGATATGCAACTAAGAAAAATTTTAGTAATATATTGACTGTTAAAAAAGTAACAACTGCCATCAAAGTCAGGACTAATGTATGACAGAATAAATTATTACATTTTGATCTTATATAAAGCAAATTTCCTATGTTTTTGTGGATCTATTTTAATTTTGGAAACAGGAAATGTTAACATGGGTGTTAGTCCAGAAGATGACACACCACTGCATTGCCATGTTCAACAAGGTGCAGCTTATTAGATAAGTCACATCTATGTACATATAACAAGTGCTTATATATCTTACTGCCCACCAAATGCTGGGTAAGGGAGAAGAGTGACTAATGAACAGTGCAGAGTTAACAATTTCCAGAGAAAACAGACAGCGTGGTGATAAAGGGACCATAGTGATAAAGGAGCCAATTCCACTGGTTCTTAGTAAGTCTACTGCTGCCCCTGGAAATGCAGATTTATGACTAAAATGTAAATGAAACAGCCATCATTGGCTCTGACTAGGTATAAAGCCCTGAACAAATGGAGGATTAAAAACTAAGGCAAATACTCTTTATGTTACAAAATGTCTTTTAAGTAAAAAAAAGCTGGCAAAAATACACTAGTGTATAATGGAAACATCAAGAGAAATGCTCTTTTTATAGTGATTTACTGGAAAATTCCTTGAAGAAAAACAATTCCTTTGCATAGAACATTCGATGCTAATGCTACAAGAATTTTCTTTGCTATGGAGTTTCCATTGAGGTAACTCTAAAATGTTTCATTTCAGTTACATGGTAGACAACCCAAATATGGCAAAGGAGATTATTTCAATTTTATTAATAACTCTAAATAATACTCAGAGAACAGGAAAGATAAATCTCAGAGCTAAGCAAACATTAATACAGTGAAAGACATTCAAGGCAGAAAAGAGGGTGAGGTAGGATGCCAAAGACAAATCCTTCCCAGGGTGCTGATTCTTTAAGCAGATGGTGCCTAGAGGACTGGACCGGTTTTCGCGGCACAGCAGGTATCACACAGCACATGCTGCTCTAAGAATAATGAAGACATTTGCCATCCCCAAAATCAAGGGGAAAATGCATCATGCTATAACTAACGAGCTGTCTGAGTTATTTTTGACTCAGTTTATTAAGAAAAGATTGGAGTAAACCACAGCAATAAATCTCTAGGACACATACATCCCAGACTGATTTGCATTCAAGGTCATGACAAAGTTCAGCAAAAATGCAGATCTGAGCAGAACAACTCTTCATGTATCATGGATTGCTGTGTTTCTTAGCTTTTTAGGCAGCTCTAAAGAATAATGGTGATGATAATGGATTAGATGTTAGGGACAGTATGTACTTGTGCATATTTGTCTTTCAGTGTTTGTCACATGCCCACTTGTAGATTTGTAGCTAGAGTGGAAAACATCCAACACCAAACTCCACAAGTTTATAAAAAAACCCCAAAGTAGCTGTTCAGTCATAAAGAATATTTTTTCAGAGGAGACATTCATACTGCTTGATTTTATTCACCCAACAAAAATGCCTCACACAGAAACCTATTTTCCTGTGTTATGAATGAAAAAAAAAAATTTTGAAGTTGTAATTTAAGACCTGGGAGCTCATAATGTATCTGACTCTGGTGTATGTCATCTCTAGATTCAAACTCCATTTCAGTGATCTGATTTCTGTGGCAAAACCAAAGTACTTAAAATACCCTTCAGCTCATCTAGGATCTCAACTTTCTCCATTAATTTTATGTGGAGATAAGTATGCCACCTTAGTAATTTTATTTAGGTTTTAAGGTTAATCAATTATACAGTTAGGTACCCTCTGAGCAGTAGTTATCCATATAGCAAATCTGGATAATTTAATTTACATGTGATTTTAGATGACACTATTTTATATCTTTATATAGTTCAGTCGGGGATGTAGTAATGTAGATATACTAAAAACTAAAGTGTGAAATATATCAAGTCTTCAAAGAAAGCTAGAGTGAATTTCAGGGTTTATTGAAGTGAACTGGCTTATTTTTTAACATGCAAACCCTAATTTTTACTCAGTGGCTAATAATTAGTTTGCTATTGTCCCTGGAGTTCATCATTGCGGTCCCCATCAGTTTAGTGATGCTGCTTCATTTGTGTGATAACTGCACTGTGTCTCCTTTGCTTCTATTTTATTTTTATGCCTGGCAATATGTAGCCTTTGCATTCCTAAGATTGTAGTCCTTGGTTAACAAGGTTGCAGTGGATGAGAGAATTACTCTTCCTGAGAAATAATTTCCTACATGTAGGGAGAAACAGTACTACGGAGAGACCACTGATCTGATAGTTACTGTATATTTTTATAGAAATATGAATTTATTCCTCCTTGTGAAGGAATCTCAGGAGTCATACTCATTGTTGCTATCACTACAAAGAGCTTCTGGAAGAAAACCAAATAATTAAAACATCCATTACCAATGAAATCTCTAGTCATCTAGTCTCTGCATTAGAGAATACTGGCTAAAGAATGAGGCAAAGTCAATTTAATTAACTTCAAAAATACTCCTATAAAAATGGAATGAAAAAACATGAAATTGAAGCAAAAATAATGATATTTTTTGACATTTTTTTAAACTGGGAATAGAGATGGATGGATTCTTTTTTATTTAAAAATATCAAGCTATTAATAAAAAAAAGGAACTAATGGTGGCCAGTTAAAAAGAATGAAAAGCTTTTTTTTGCCAGTTGTTTTGTTTCTATTCAATTAAAGTTAAAGCCCTTAGATTTGTCATGTGGAGCAAACCCTAAATGCAGTTTCATTTAATTCCTTCAACAGGTTTTACTTTCAGAGAAAATCCTTACAAATCTTGTGAGTCTCTCTTTCTGCAGTGTCGAGAAGATATAGTGTGAACAAAGGCAGACAAGGATGTTCTGTATCAAATGAATCTGTTTCTTAAGTGTTCCTGTGCCTCTGTAAAATTGCTTTTTTTCACATTGGCTGATTTATAAAGTTTGCATATGAAACATTTTCCTGACAGTGTTATTTTGCTGAAATAAAAAATCCAGGGAATTTTGCAGGAAAATTCCGTTTAGTTCTAGGTCAGGTCAACTTTAATCTCCCTATTAGCTGAGTCACTTTCTTCTTTGTTCTTTTATATTTGTTTCATTATATAGAAACCAGAAGGCCCAGATGCACCACAGAACATGTGCCCAATTGTGTTCTGCCTCTGTATTTGGATAAGTGGGACTGGTGGCTGCCATCATCAGAGACTGGTTTGCATGGACAGAAAATCTACACTTGAAGATCACACAGGAATGTGAGGTCCTGGAACGGGACCTCTGAGGAACTGAATGTTGTGCTGTGATAAACAAGCCTTTACCCTCAGCAGCCTTGTGATACTTCCCTTTCCATATCTACCTCTCAGAGGAGGGGAGAGGTGCTGATGATTACTTTGCTACCACATATCAGCATGGTCTTGTGCAGCTTAATATTGCTTTCTTGGGTAGAAAGAGCAGTGAAGGTAGCTGAGGATTGCTTGTGCTAGCAAGTGTAGGGTCTCTGGAGCACTGTTGCCACCCTGTCTTCATTTCTATTATCTCTGCTTGAGTATGTCTGTGTCTTTTGTAGTTATGTGCTGAATTTCTCCTTAACCATACTAATCTCATCTGTGTTTGGCACATTTTAGTAGTTAGAGTGACTCAACATTTTCTGTCTCTTTTTCTTCCTTCCTTCTCTACCGGCGATGCAAATGATTTTCCTATAGTAAGTAGGAAACCTGGGCTGGCTATGTGATTTTGCACTGTATTACAGACTCACTAATAAATCTTCTGGAACTACAGCAGCAACCTTAAGAGCTTATAAAACAAGCTGGACCGAAGGTGCCACTGTACAGAGCCAAGTTGGAAGTCTTAACATGTGAAGGTGGGATAAACTACTCAGGAATGTTTGAGAGCTGACTGTATTTTGATTTTTGCAGCTGTAACAAACCAACCACCAGTCTGATATAATGCTGCAGCATACCACACTATGAGAGCTGAAACAATCCCTCGTTGCACAGTAAGGGTGAACAATGCCCTTTGGAAGTGTGAATTGGAAACAGTATCAGATGAAGTAATTGCATTTCCCTTTGTTTTGCAAATTTTTTTGCCATTACTCATGAGCTAGTCAGTCTATTTATATTTTTTATCATGTATTTTATATCAACTGAAATTTAAAGTGCGTAGAATTAGACACATTGAACAGAAGACTTGAAGTCTTAGTGATACTGTCATTCATTCCTCACTGTTCTCTATTTCAGCAGGCAGAAAAGTTGTAATTGTTAGACTTCTTTAATAATTTAAGTACCTCACAGAGATGAGCCTGGGTAAAGGTGAACATACTAAAGATACAGTTAAAAAAAATACCCCCAAGCAGTCTACTACTTCTTTGAAGTGACTGAACATTAGAAGTGTGTGATTTTTAGCAATAAAAGCCTCTAGACATCTTGCTGCTTTTGTGAAACTCTCAAATTGCCTTGGCTTAAGTAATTTAGCACTTGTCTCCCAAATAAACCCACTTAGAATGCAGATGCTCCTGCTTCCATCTATAAACATGTATCCATACCTAAGTAATGATTAATTTTTAATTATTATTAATATATATTTTATAATATGTATATTTTTTAAAAAGTGGAACTGATATCTAAGATATTTTTATAAAGAAGTTTATAACAAAATCCTGCTCATGTGGGAAAAAGCTGCATGGCAATGAAAGAAACAACTCAGTAAAGTGCTATTCTCTTTCTCTCCAATGTTTGTTCAACAGGATCAGTGCAGTTAATTACCAAAGGCTTCAGATAGGCTGATAAACAGGGAAATATATGTCTTACAAATATAATAGCTAAGTTTATGTGTGCTTATGCTAAGTTTAGGCTTATGTATGAGCACTCTTTAATCATTGTCCAGGCAGTTCTTTCTGTGGTCCTTGACATGGTTGCGGCCTAAGTAAAAAAAAAAGACTTCCATTAACACCCAGGTGTTATTCAATAAATATTCAAAGTGTAGCTGCTTTTTTGGGGGTCTAGGCATGAAGATGGGCTGGTAACTGCAAGGGAAATAGGCAAGAAATGAGGTTTTTAAGCATAAGAGATTTATTTACATCCTTAATTTGACAAAAAAGGGGTAGAGAGAAGAAGATGAAGAAGAAAAACAGAGAGAACATCAGAATGAGCTAAGAATTAGGAAATGCTTGAGACTGGAGAAGAGGATTTGGATGTGAGGAGATAAGCTTTCAAATTTCTTATGGGAGAATTTACTTTTAATTCTTTAAGGGATTGGAAGAAAGAAAGTAAAGCATGTTGTGTAGACTAGAAAAGTACTACCATTTTACCACTTTTCTCTTTTTAAAAAAATAGCTGCAGTCATTGCAGTGTTATAAAGGGCAGCAGGATAAAGGGATGGTTTGGGCAGTGAATCAAAGGTGCCAAGAGGCAGCTAGGAACAGAGATGTCATATTGTCAACTGGAACAATGGAAGAACCATAAGTAAAGGGGTTTGACTCAACTTCAAAGCAGATCCACTAAAAATCATTTTTTTGGTGAATAGTATGCGTGCCTAAAGTGTTAGAATGATTCCATTTATTAACTTAATGACCTTCTTTAAGGTATTCTATTTTCTTTTCTTCCTGGTCTTTTTTTT
>VZRH01008306.1:347956-364770 GCA_013397555.1 Urocynchramus pylzowi | reverse complement strand
TTTTTTTTTTTTTTTTTTTTTAGCCACGTGGCAAAGGACTTTCAAAGGGTTCAGCTGAAGTTGAAGCAATAGAACCGATGTACACAATAGTTAATTAAGTTGGCCAAAGTACTTTTGGCTCCAGCTTTAGGGAAAGGCCTTATTAAGATTTTCCAATTTGCTTTCAATAATATGAAAATTAATAGCAGCACACTATTCTAATATAGAATAAGATATTTTATTAGAAAATTTCAAATTGACCTCTGTAAATCTGAATTGACCTCTGTCTATGAAAAAATCTATTTTCAGTGTGCTGTGATAGCAAAAATACTGTTAAAACAATAATTTATGTAATGGATCTTTAAGATTGCATACAGTTTTACTGGACATTTATGAAATTAACAGTATGTACTTTTAAAAAGAGTTATAAGGCTGAATCTCATTTACACTGGGTTTTAGTGGAACAGTAGATTGCAGCAGAAATTAAAGGAGTATTAAATATGAAAATATCATATTTGTTATGTTTCCATGCTGTCAGTACCATTATACCATCACACATTGCTTATTCTTGTTAATATTTTGGTTTCCAAATTAAGGCATTATTGAAGAGTGGACTAATATTTTAAGAAAATTATTTTTCTTAGGAATTCAAGGAGTCTATTTAAATGTTCTTTGTAAGTAGGATCAGTTTTAAAAAGGAGGAAGAACCCAGACTTCATTACACACACAGAGGTATGTTTGTGCTCTGATGTATTTTTTCCCAAAACATACTCTTGTGTATAGTTTTAGGTCATTTGGGCAGAAATTTAAAAATAGGCACCAAAGATTGTTTTTTCCCTCCTAAGAACTCAATCCAGCAAAAGCATTCAGGCTGGAGTAGATCTGTAGAACACTGGATTTCTACCTGTGCATTTAGGGTGGTTAATCTTGCCAGTAAGCTTAGCCTTCCAGTATAATTCTGAACAGAAACTTTCATTTGGCTCTTATATCTCTGCTATATCTGATTACAACGCAGAGATTTCTGAGCCTGTCTGCTTAAGCTCCAGATGAAAACTGCTGTTAATTGGTTTCATGATTTTCTAGGTTTTTAGGTCTTCACCTTTGGCCATACACTTGCCTCTCAGTCTGAATTATCCTCCTGTGATTTTCCTTTCAAAATCAGTATGCTTCCACAAAAAGGATGTGTTTTGAAGCATTAGAATTTCTTGATGTTTCACTAAAAAATTCCAGACAAGTTCTAACCTTTTTCCAGACCCGCCCATTTTCTACTGATTATAGCTTGCCTAAAATCACACTACAAATATGTGAAGTAGGACATGCCTGCACTGGCACATAGAGGCAGGTCTGAGCTCCCTTTGGTTGTCTTAGCCTGTAAAATCCAGGGAAAGACTGGGCAGAGACACCTATGCAAGTTCAATTAAATTCCAGCAACCTTAGTGCAGCACTTTGACACAGCCTACTCTAACCAGCTTAGAACTCAGTGTTAGCTCATAGTGTTCACAACACTCTGTAGAAGGTGATAACTTCACCTGTTCACCATCCTCTGCTTAGGAGGTCAGCTCCTCCCAACAAACATACCTTCAAAATGACCCTTTTTTCCCATCCATTCCAAGGAATCACCAAACCAGTGGAGAATGGTGTTCTCTCTTAGCTGTGTGTGAATCTGTATGTGGAACTCTGGAAATGAGTGATTGTTTCCATTACTTGAATTTGCTTAAATTAATTCTATCCCACTGATCTTAGCTGGTAGATAAGGAGAGGTATTCTCCTGTACAGGGTAATTACACACAACATCTACAGTAAATCCAAAGCATGAGGGGTTCTGAGACTGAATTGTGCAGATACTGGCTACAACATCCATTTATCATGGCACTTTGGCTGGACCTCAGAAATCTCAGACAAAAGCACAGCACGTTGCTGTGTTAATAATGGAGGCTAGGATTTCTCACATACTGGCTCCAGCACCCCCTTGACTATAAATCCAAGTTGGATTAATGAAAAAGTAATGTAACTAACAAGTGGCATGTGGAGCTGCAGCATGAATGAAGCCCCATTTCCTATGGACTGGTGCCTTGTGGTTGTTTGGCCTTTATAGTTAAGGTATGAAAACCCTGTGGCTTTTCTTACAACTGACTATTTATAAGTGCTGGCATGCAGATTCTTAGGTATTATGAAAATTGTGATCTCCTTCTGCAGCCTTTTCTTCAGCCACAAACTTGCAGGGTCTGATATCAATCCTCAGTTTTATATTTCTACAGCATGTATGGAAACATAATAATCTTTGAGATCAATATCCTTTTGTATAATTTCCATTGAAATCAGACTGTTGTCTGTGAATTCCAAAGCTATTTAGGAAGCAGACATGGGGATATGTATGGAGTGTGCTCAGACAATGTTTGACAGCAGAGCAAACTATGGCAGAAAAAACACTGTATTTTTCTCAACTGTCATTAGTGAAAAGTTGGACTATATTTTTTATGATTCTGGATGTCTGTAGGGGAAAATTGTTGTCTTAAAAAATTCTGCTTTGACAAGTTTGGACTAAATCTTGATTTGTGCCTTAGGAAATAATGCCAAATAAACTATCTGTCTTGGAAGTTTCAAGACACAGAAATAGGATGATGGACAATAAAGCAGGAGATTACTAGACTATAGACTTGCAAAATCTGGATTGGTTTCGAAGCTTCAGTTTGGCACTAACCTACAACCCAATTGCCTGAAGTTCATAAGAAATGCTTTGCCTTTCTTGCACAGTAACCTTGTCTCTTCTTTCAATAATAATTTGGAAGTCAGTTCTTAATATTTTATAATTTTTTGTGACTTTTAAACCTTCCAAAGTAAATCCAGGTACCTTGGCTAACTTTTAAAGATCAAAGAAGTAACTTTTTAGGGGAAAGTAATAAATATCTCTGATTGTGTTTATAACATTGATTTAGTACTGATTAAAACAAAAAAACTAGTTTTTCTCTGAGATATGTCTGTGATGCATATAAATTATGGCTTGAAAAATATAAGTTATCAGAGTCTTTAGCACCAGTAAAATATTATTCTTGGCAGACTTCAATTTCACTGAAATTTGAGCCTCAGTTTATGCAAAGTTCTCATAAGAAATTATTGCATTCATCTGTGTAAGGCTGAAAAAATCAGACCAGCAATGACCTGTGCAAAATGTGGAGAAGTCTGGAGAATGAGCCCATGGAAATGGCACTGATTACCTGCATCTTCACAGCTGCTCCCATCTAACACAGCTCACTTTTTCCTCAGCTTTAGCATGTGACCACTCAACAGCCCTTCCTCCCTGCTGATGTTGTCTCGTGATGCTGCTCCTCTGATTTCTGCAGATTTATGGAGAAAACTGCCAAGAGAGAGCTGAGTTATGAGACAGTATATTTATTTCTCAGGGGAGTTACCTCATTAGGAACCTTCTTTGCATTTGCCAATTCAATGTACATTTGTTCTCTGGACAGCATGCAGGCACTTACACATGTACTTACTTACATATGCATGTGCACAGAGGAACAGTAGCTTTGGATCTGCATCCTAGAAGCAAAATGATCATATTTCAAACTGAGTAGCCTCTGCATTTGTGAATTAAATGGCTGTTTTTACAGCTGAACCTAGTACTGAGATATTTGCAACCCATTTACCATACTCTTGAGGTATAGAACTGAGAAGTGGGAATTTCTGAAGGGAGCAAGGGAACATGTACTATGGTTGCCAGCAGCAATAGAAAAAAAAGCTATATTTTTGAGAAGAAAGAAGTGGTATTTATGTCTGGGTTTTTTTTCTTTTGCAGTATGACTTGTATCTGTTTTAATTTCTGACATCCTCATCCTTTTGATTTGATCTCAGTGTTCAATCAAGCTATATTCCAAGCCTTTCAATATAATCACTATTAAAATTCAGAAGTATAAAAGAAACCTGTTAAAACTCATAATCAGAAACTAGTGATTTCCAGATCAGTATGCTACATCTGTTCTAACTTCCAGCTATGGGCAGTATTATCTTGTGGCCTTGATGGACAGTAGAGGATACTGAGGAACATCTGGAAATCAATTTTCTATGCCATAGGGAACTTCTGGAAAGCTGCACAAACCTATGAAGTCTCAGATGCATCCTCAAGCTCTATCAGTAACATTTTTTCTGTTGCGATTTTCAGATATTACTGGAATATCTGAAATGAATGATGGTAGACTGATATCCACAGATAAGGTGCTTTGTTAGTCTATATCAAGGTACAAAAGAACTCTTTGAAGTTCTTTAAGCATGTCCAGATAAAAAAAAAACCTATGAAATATATCTGAACACTGAAGTTGTATAGTGGTGAGTTTTTCTGATTGCCTTTAGAGTTGTCAAAAATATAATACATTTTCTGTGCTGCCTTGAGGTCTTCCTACTCTTATCTAAAAACCCTCTCAATTTCCATGTTATTGTCTCTTTTGAGTAATAAGATTTGCAGAAGTATCTCAATTACTTAAATTGTTAGGCCCTTTATATGGTTTTTGAAAAGTTATCTAAATAAATTCAATTTCCTAAGGATGTATATGAGAAAGACCTGTAGAAACAGAACAAAAAAATATGGTCAGGGGTTGGAACACCTCTCCTATGGAAACAGGCTGAGGGAGTTGAGCTTGTTCAGCCTGGAGAAGAGAAGGCTCCAGGGTGACCTTAGAGCACTTTCAGGTACCTAAAGGGGCCAACAAGAGAGCTGGAGATTGACTTTTTATAAGAGCATGTAGTGAGAGGACCTGGGGGAATGACTTTATGCCAAAATGAAAGAGGGTCCATGGAAATATTCAAGGTCAGGTTGTCCATGGCTCTGGGCTGTGATCTGGTTGATGTCCCTGCTCACTGCAGGGGGGTTGAACTAAATGAGCTTTACAAGGCCTATGGCAAACCCAAATATTCTATGAATCTATGAATAATTTCATCAATCAACACCTGAAGTTCAGTCTGAATAACATGTGATATTACATTCCTATGTCAACAATGACTGCAATGAGCTTCTATTCAGAAAAAACTGAGTTGGTACTTTTAATCAATGTTTTCCAAAGGCTTTGGTGAAGTATATGGAAATGCTTTGGAGGAAAATCAATATAAATGTTTGTGAGACTAAATTTTAGCTTGGTGATTTGAAAGCATTGGGATCTTGAATTTATCTTTGTACAGTAATCAGAGTATTTAGAAACACAGGAACTGTGACATCCGTGATTAAGGGCTGGAAGAAAACTCTGGGGAAGTATTGTGTGTACTTGCTCTGTTCTTCTGCTTTTCCTGGACCTCCACATTTGACCACTGTCAGGAGCAAAATAGGAACTAGGCAGATCTTTGTTGTGACTCATGGCTCAGGGGCTGTGCATGTTTTTTCACTATGCCCAGCATAATGGGGCATTAACCTTTTCCACTTCTTGGTTCTGCCCTGGAAAAATAACAATAACATGACTAATAATGTAATACTACATTATTTTCTCCCTCTAATGTAAAACCATAGGGGATTTATTAATCAATTTAGGGAAATAAAAATGAACTTCCATGAAAGTGATGGGAGTGGAATTAAAGAGCAAGCTCAAACACTAAATCAATGTTCAGGTAAGTATGTGATCTTTTGCAAGTTTACTGAACCTAAAAAAAGCTAGGACATTTGGGCTCCACTTTGTGTACACACATAATACCAAATCCTGTATTCATGTTTTAATGCTGTTATTTTAGTAATCCCAGATCCTTCAACCAAATCATGACATGGTGGTATCCTCTGCTTTTATCACATTTCCAGTTAATGTGGTGGTTTTTATAACTGTGTAAATAATTTGAAAATAAATATTGCAAAGTTAACTGAAAGTAAACCAAAATATGTGCATCAGCAATATGACTGAAAATTTAGACTGAAGTCTAAAACTATCTCTATAAGATTATTCTGCAATGAAGTAGTCTTCTGGCTTAGAGAAATTCTTGAGGAACTGGACAGATGTGCCAACAAAGTATTTCCACATACTCACACCTCCCTTATGCCTTAGCTGGGGGTTGAAGATACAGGACTAGGGGCACATTTTCTGTGCTCAGAAAAGCTGTTCTTTCCCCAGACTGTTGCATGCCACTGATATGTGCATCTCCTCTTTCCCCCCTGTTAGTTTCACCAGCTGAATCAAGGTTTCGGATGACATGGTCCATTGCAACTTCTGATAGATCAGCACATGATTTGAATGATTCCATATTGCTGGTGTGGGATTAGATGAGTTGTTTTAAGGATCAATGGAAGCATGCGTGCGTGACCTTACTGTCTCTCATAACAGAAAAAAATGAATTGCCATTTCTCTTGTTCATCTTGACCATCTTCTAGAATATACTCCATTGTTTTACTGCTGAAAGTCTTTGTCAACCCATGCTCACCTTTTAAAAATAATCCTGCTGAAGAAAACAGATGTAAGTTTTCTCTCACCAGGCTCACTAATAAAGTGAAATAATTGCTTTCAGTTATGTCTTGCTGACTGTTTTTAACAGTTAAGTGACATATCATCAAGTGTGGCCCATCAAAGTGTGTCAATTTCAGTCTTTAGCAAGGACTCTTAGTACATACCACTGTTGCCAGTAATATCCTATATATCTATGAAAACTGATGAGTGTAGTTTCTTCTTGAAAGACTTAAAATACAATGCTTATGTCTAATTGTAAAGCTCATTCCTAATAAATTGCTTATCTGGCAAAGGGACATTTGAATGTTTCTTCCACAATGATATGTGGAAGAAATACAAAACAAGTGTTAAATATATGGGCTGTTTTATCTTTATGGATGCATGCATATAAATTTAAAAGTGTACTAATACTTTTATATATTCCTGATTTCTATTGAGTTGAATTAAAGCAAAATTTGGCACTTATTTCTGTATTATCTTACAGTAATATTCATGCTGCAGAACAAAATATATTACCCAAAGTTTCAGACCTCATATCTGGCCTTTAAATGTCCTTTCTTGAATTCTCACATTTATTTAATCTTTTACAGTTCTCTAAGGCAGAAGAAAAATTATTGGAAAATAATTCCATGCAATCCAAGAGACTTCTACCAGAGGAGATGCAATGCTGGATCTGATGGTCACCACCATAAGGGAGCAAATCAGGGACCTCAAGATTGAAGGCAGCCTGGTGGAGTTGGTGGAATTTTCAGTCCTAAAGGATATGAGTCAGGTAAGGATTAGAGTTTGGCACCTGAACTTCAGGAAAGTAAACTTCTAGCTCTTTAAGGAGATAGTCAGTTGGATCCCCTGAGAGACTGCCTTCAGGGACAAGGGAGTGCATTGGAGCTGGCAGATACTTAAGGATGTCTTCCATAAAGTGCAAGAAGTTGCAATTCCCAGGGCCATGAAATTGGGCAAGGAAGGCAAGAGACCAGAATAGGGAGAGCAGGGAACTGCTGGTCAGACTGAAGGGAGAGAAGCAAGTGCACAAGCAGAGAACAGGTGGGCTGGGAAATGCCAGAGTTGATGTATGGTTCTGTACTTGGCAAGGAATAGCAGGAAGGGTTTCTACAGGTATGCAAACTGGAAGAAGAATGTCAAAGAAGGTGTGCCCTCCTGAGAAATGATATGGGAAAACTGGCAAAAATGGAGAAGGTTGAGGTACTCAACAACCTTTTTGACTGAGTCTTCAATGGCAACTTCTCTTCCCATGCTTTCCCAGTGGATGGATGGCAGGATGGGGGATCAATGTCCCTCCCACTCTAAGAAAAAATCAGGTTAATGACCACCTGAGAAACCTGAATGTACATAAGTCTATGGGATCCAGTGAGATGCATTCCAGAGTCCTGAGGAAGTTGGCTGCCATTCACCTGAGCAGTGTTAGCTGCAGGCAGTGAAAAAAAGCTCCCAGAATTACATATCTCTTTGAACCAAAAAGATCCCTAATCACCCTAAAAAGAGTGTTATTTTTCAACCTGGCATTCCTGCTATACTTTCACAATCTCTGGACAGGCATTACAGTCTCTGAAGCAAAGCAGTCTTAAACACAACAGTTTCAAATCCTGCCTCCTCTGATATCTGTGGCAAAAATCCCAATGGAGACAAGATTTCACCATGTTTATTCAGGCTCAAAGGTATTCCTTGATGTTTATGAGGTCCCATTATGCAAATGGAGTACTATAAAAGTTCCTTTGACAGCAATTTCCTGTCCACTGGCATAAAAGTAGGTCTGGTTTGGCACAATTATTAGCACCTGGCACAAGCCAGGGCTGCACCCACCAGTTCCAACACTAGAGAGGCAAAATGTGCATAGCACAAACATTTTACCACCCCTCCTAGTCCTGTCTTCCATAAGATAGATCTCAGCTGACACAGAGAGCTGCATAATTTCTTCCAAAATTATTTAAACATTGATAAATTACTTCTCCAATATGCTATGTATTGTATAGAGAATTCATGTGAATGTGAAGCATTGTAAGGTTTTATTAACACTCATTTAGGATGACCTTACATTGCTCACAATTGGCAAACCACAGGTGAGTCACCACAACACATGGACATCCTAAATGTACACCAAGAAAGTCTTCATGCTGCACTGCACCAGGAAGGCCACTGAGTCATCAGTGAGGCACTTATTAAATAGTTGACAAGAGTTATTCTCTTCTGGAGAGTAACTCTGGCTCATTATGGCATACCACAGGAAAAAAAAAATGACACTTGATTTTGTTTCTATGATGTGAAGATGAAGACTTGATTTGCAGATATTTGATTCTAATCAGCAAACTTAGGACAGGCCAGCTTAACAGACTTTTGAGCATGGGAAAAATAAAAACAACATACACTTTTTTGTGTGCTAATGGTGTGCTCATTTATCAGTCAAAAGCTTCAATAAAGACACAAGTCATGGAACAACAATTTAAATGAAACAGTTAATTCTAGACTGTGGCATTTTGCAGGATATGGTTGATATATCTAATATGTGAAGGTATGTGACTTGCAATATGGCTGGCTTTATAATCAGAAGAATAAATTGTTAAATTTATATCACTATACAATTATGGAGGGGAAGACTGCTTCAACAAATCCTTTGCTTTCTGCTGCCCTTCTAAATTCTATATGCAGCTCTTCACTGACATCATGAATGTGACATGCTGCTCTTGAAAACAGGTATCAGAATAGTAGTTTCAGTGTATTTGTTTTCTTTCCTTAGTGAATCCCTCTATTACCAGCTTACATTTCCTGGTCCTCTTTGAGGTCCTATTTTGAGTCATGGGTTTAATGTCTTCCACAGTTTTGTCCCAAATTGTATAGGTGCTAATATTTAAAAGAAAGATTGAAAGGGTTAGACCTGAAATATGTTTGAGACAGAAAGGAAAATAGAGCTTTAATTTTAGTTTACTGTGGCCATACAATTAATCCTGTGATAAAAGGGAATAAATTGAACATTGAGAATTGTAACTGTAGCTGGATCTTAGATAGTGAGAACATCCTGTGTCAAAAATCTAATTTATCCACCTCCATGTCTGATATTACTTGTGATTTTCTCTTGTTCTTTCCTACATATGTAGGGCTTCCTTCTTGCTATTTTCATTTTCAGTTATTTCTGATTTTCTCACTTTTGCAATGTTCCCTGTAAATTTCCATATGAAAACCTTGTTCAGACTGGTAAGCTTTGTAACAATGGCAGTATTTTAATTTCAATTGCAGTTTCATCCAGAATACTTCACTTCATAGAAATAAGACACTTTTCAAAAGCAGACACTTCTGGGAATGAGAACAGGTGGCAGTATAATTATAAAGATGCTAGAGAGTAGCAAAGAACAAACCATTATTGTTAAAAAAGTTGTCACTGGACTGTTAATACTCATGAAAAAATTTACAAAATATATTTATTTTGTTACCTTTTTTTAATGATGCTGTCATTCTGCAAGATTTAGTCACAATTGCATTCACAACATTGAATTTATTCCCCTGATGAGTATTTGGAGTGGCTGAGTCAGTGAGAGCATTTGAATGTGTGGTGCCAGAGAGTCTAAGCTTGCTGTATTAGGAAAACCCATTCCTGATTTCTTCTTGCTTTTTAATGGAGTGACTCTCTTTAGATTTACTTAGAAATTCCTATCTCTTATGCCAGAACATTTGGCAGCTACTTGGATGATTTACTTAGCCGTGAATTTACTATCTTGCTTTTAATCCCAGTCAAATGATCCACCTGCCTGATATTCTCTTCCCTGTTATTTTCTCTAATAAATCTCAGAAACAGAATTGGTATACTGGTTTGTGTGTTATGGTGATTTATTTTTCCTAAAGTCTGCTTATGTTGTGTATTTTTTTTAGCTTTACAAACAAACAGTTTTGTTCAAATAATATGCAAAACCAGTCATACTCTGCCATTATAACTGTCATAGAGCTTGATATATCCATAGAGTGACCAAAGAACTCACAAAACTTAGCAGAAAGTTAAACATCTAGTGAGTTAGTATTCAATCAGATAGGCATAAGCCCACCTTTTAGGAGGAGAGGTGCATGCTCCAAATCACAGAGCATGTGCCATGTTACAGCATTCTAGAGCAGTTAGAGCTCTTCTGATGGTCAGGGCATTGATGCATATCCATGCCTAGAGAGAGGAGGGATTCCCTGCTCAGAATGTCAGAGGTACAAAGTGAGTGTATCACTGTTCAGGAGTGAAGCAGAATACTTCAGAACGGAGCATCATCTCCCTAAGAATCTTGCCAGGGTCTTGCCTGTGCAGCATTTATTTTAGGGTACAAGATTTTTTAATAAAAATATTCATTTGTATATGTTTTTGTTATTTTCAAAAACTCTAGCATCCCAGATTAAGTAAAGTGCCTCAGAATGGTATTTGTATTAACCAATAAGTTGAATGGATGTAGTCTAGTAACTAATCTGGAAGTAAGAAGAGATTTTTGCACCCTGGTTGCTTGACATGTAGCTGTTGATTTTGAAGGAAATGTGTATCTATTACAGAGCTTTGGAGCTATACACTTAGGTGAACAGATTTTTTTTCACAGTTCAGCAGTGGAGATATTTATTAGAATGAAAATGATGTTGTTTCAATTACCTTTTGTTTGACTTAGAATGGCTTAGAAGGGCTTGAAGTTATTTCTGTCATGTCTTAAGGAATGTCAGATAAAGTGGGCAGTCTGGGAGCATTATTTCCCAGTCTCTCAGACTGGAATTGCTAGATTTTTGTAGAAATGTTAATTTCAGGAGTCACTTAAACCTCTCTTTTCCTTAACATTATTAAGTGTTATGGTTATGAAACTAAAGAACCACTTTCTCATATTTGATGGTGTGGGTGTTTCCGTCTGTACATGTCTGTCTCTTGCCATCATTCAATGACTGTTTTTGTTTGGGCAGAGGAGCGACAGAAAGTGTTGGGTGAGCACTAAAACCACTGAATTTTTGTGTAAAATAAGAAGCAAAGCCTCTCCTAAATCTGGTTTCATCCCAAGCCTATTTGTGGAGGTCTCATTAGTGAGTATGCTTTCAGAGCTTCCTAAGGACTCCAAAGAACAGATGATTGCAAAATCTGTCGGGATGATTCACACCAGCAACATCAGAATTTGAGAATTTCAAATATTTGATGACATAGGGACCAAGTACTATGTTAGACAAGTGCACCAATTTTGGATCACAGGGAACCAAAGTATTTGTTCTCCAGAGTACCTGTGCTTCAAACCTTCTAACATGAATGCAATTTTGAAGTCAGAGGGGACAGCTTTTTCACTGCCTTCTTCACAGATGCACTGCTGTTAGTTTACTGTTTTAATCACAGCAGGTGCCTAACCTTGGACTATTTAATGTTATTTTCTCCAGTATAACTTCATAAAGCAATGGAGTATGGTAATTGGTAAGGAAAGAGAACGTGGCAAATGTATTATAGGAAAGAGCACTTAAAATGCAGGGTGCAGTTTTCAAAATACTTAAACAGTAACATTTTCACACTTTTTATTAACATCAGGGAGATTTTTCAGCCTATTCTTTAGGATTTTTTTTTCTTCAAGTAGAGGTCTTATTATTGCAATTAATTTTATTTTTTCTCTACTATTATTCATGCATAAATGTGGTTGTTATTGGTATCCAGAACAACCTAATGTGCAAACTAATGGGAGTAAAATATGTTCTACAATGAGCACATCTCACATCTGGTCAGATGATGACAGCAATACTTCTATTGTAGTCCAGACTTTTTTTTCTTTTACCTTTTAACCTTTGTTTCTTTTACTTTTCTGTACTCATGACAAAGTTGCAGCAAGGTTGTGTCTTCAAAGGAACCTCTTTGGTTTTGAAGTTCAGTCCGCTCAGAAATGGATGACACGTTACTGATTTAAAGGCAGAGTTTCAAAGTTTTTATAATGAGAAGTTTTATTTTCAAAATGTAAGCTTTTTTGGTGTGCTCAGAGAATCAAACATCTCCAGGAAAACTGACACTTTTTCTTTTTTCCCCTTTCTTTTAGTGGTGCTTTTAGAGACACTAAATTATTTCAGTTCTTTCTGGAGGATTTTGTGTTGAAAAGCAGCCTTTGCTGAGGACAGTGTCATGTTTGCATAACTGCATGCCATATTTTTCCAATTTGCACCACAAGAGAAGAAATAAAGTTTATAGCATTTATCAGGCACTGGGTAGAGTGCCAAATCCCAGACAAGGTTTTTCTGAAGTCTGCACGTGCCAGGAAGGTAATGGATAATGGATTGGTGGTAAAATGTCAATGCCAGGGGAAAATACTGGCCTGCCATGAAAGTCCCAAAAGGAAAAAGGAAAGCTGTAGCATGAGAAGTCTATTGCCAAAAAGCAATGAGATCAAGTAAATGAATGCAGCTGCCAGGCAGCAACATGAGCGACATTTTTATGGTTGTGAGCCTGTTTTTCTAATTCTGACCTTCCAAACTGAATAAAAACACACTAATGTTAATTCCTCCCTTCAGGCCTACTGAGGTGCTCTCTCCCAGTGGTACTGTGATCACTGAATGGGAGCCACCAGCAGTGGCCCAAAGATGAGACTTCCCTCAGCAGAGGCACTCACAGGTTGGATAAAACAAAGGAGTCCTATGGAATAGACAAAATTTATTTTCCCCCCTTCAATAGTTCCATCATAGAGAGCCTCATTTCTCTTCATGTTCACTGTTTACATGACACAATCACATTTCAGCTTTCAGGTATTTCAGATGTGTTTACCATACCACAGAGACACTGCTGAGCCTCTGCCAAAGTGGAAGGCTGGAGGTAGGTTGTTGTTTTGTGACTTAAAAGAAATAATGGGTTCATGTCTGATCTGATCCATGCCACTTCATTAAAGGAAATTGGAAAGACAGAGACTCCCAAACACTTAATAGGGCAGTAATTCCATTTTTTTTTTTTTTTTAATTCTAGCTTGGTTCACTGTGATACGATAGTGTATGAGGTGTGAAATTCAGTTATTTCCTTAACAGAAGAGAGCCAGTGTATAACACAGATAGCTTTAAACAGTACTAGGAGCCAAATTTATATGAAATTGAAAAGCTGTGAAAACTGGGAGAAGTATTTTTTGTCAAATAATGCTTTTTCTGTCCTTAATTTTGTATGTTTCCTAAAATAGTGTAAATCACTATCACTTTGGAAATGAATTAAAATGTAGTCGTTATTGCAATCTACATGTGTTACAAGCACAGAGGTAGTTTTTTGGTTTTTGGAGGGGTTTTTTTTTGTTTGTTTTTTCTTTTTCCTTTTACTAAAGAGAGAATTAAAAGGATTACTCAGTATTTCACCAGACACAAAGTCAGAGAGGAAAAAGCAAATTCCATGGGTAAGACCCTATCTAGAATTCAAGACACAAACTAAATTTGCCGTGCTACTGAATACTTCCAATACACTCCTGAATATATTGCTCTGTTTCTCTTGCACTTTGGCTTGGCTCAGCAGCACTCCTGTACCTTGCAGGCCATTCTGAGGCAAAGCTGCAATAAAGGCTTTGGAGAGCTCAGCTCTACAGGCACAATGCAGACATCCTCTATTGAATCTTGCAGGTCTAATGGTGTGATAAGGACAGACCTTGCTTAGGGAGCAGATTACAGAAAAAATGTATCATAATCAGGTAGCATGGGCTACAGAACTTCTAAAACTCATTAATAGCATGCAAACAGGAGCTCAGGGTTCATAAAAATGAGTTTAGTCTATAAATGATGGCTTTTGTTTCTTGTTAGGTGTCCCAGCTGCTATTCAAGCTGGTGTTTGCAAAGGCCCCTGGATACACAATGTCTCCACAACCACAAACCAAATAAAGGAGGTGATTGCATGTTGGTTTTAACAGTGAGGAGTAGCAGAGTTCCTAAATTATGATAGGATATCATATTTTATTAATTTAACCAGATAATGCAGTTATTCTTTGCTGTAAGTGAATCTTGCATATGCTAAAGGTGCTGAGTTGAACTCTCTACTATACGATGTGCAGGGGTCATTCTACTTGTATCCAGAGCTGCTGAAGGAGCTCAGCTCCACCAATTTCTCTTCCTGAGAGGCAGAAAGAAAAGAGGATTTCTTGCTTGCATGCTGACCCTCCTTTGCATGCCCATGCAGATGGCAATTTGGAAACTATGATTAGTTTACCAGACTAAACTACTTCTTAAAACTCTTCTGAGAAGTGGTGCTGCTGTGCCTTGTTCTGAGATGTCCAAATAATAAATATTCTAACTTGGTTCTCTGGAAAGTAATTTTTTTGTATGTTGTAATCACTTCTGTCATCTGCCTATATTTATTCCTTGTTAATCCACAGTAGTAAGGATTTGCAGGGAATAGTTTTGTCTCTAAATATCAGGATTGAATTGCTGCTGTATGTTCCTTCTCTTGTTGCTGTTGCTCTTAATTACAATCTTGCTTCCTTTGTTTTTTAGTAGATATGACTATTATCTTGGATTTTTTGATATTTTCTAAAACAAAGAGAAAAAATGTATATATGATTATAATGTAATTCATTGTATTGATAAAATATTAGTAATGTAATTTACTCCTAACTAAGCAATAGTGGATCAAATTTTCCCTTAGAATGGATGATTTTGAATTGATATGAAAAAGAAATCCTGAATGTTAGTGATATTTTTTTATGATAATTTGGTAATCACCACAGCCTGACCGTAGCCTTTGCTGTACTTGAAACTTTTGCATTATCTTAGCTCTTTTCTTTACCCAAACATCTGCTATTTCACATTCCATGTTTGTTTTTAAACTAACAAAACACTCACTACAATCTCTTTTATTTTCTTATGAATCATATTCCTCACAAAAGTAAAAGTGAAATATTTTTTTGTGTAAAGTCTCAAAGGGTATGCGAGAGTTGTTTTTATCTCTCTGAAACTGCTTGACTTCATTTTTAGGGATGATTAGGAACCAGAAACAGTGTAGAAAAAATACCACAGTTTAAGAAGACATGAAGGATTACAATGTGTTTCATTCTCATTTGGTTTAAGCCCAGGTGCCAGAGGTTACTGGTGATTGCTGCTGATTAAGGCTGCAGGCTGGGGTAGTTTTTTCCAGCCTAGATCTGGGAAAGGCTTTTCTTCTCAGTCTCCTCTTCTATGTTGTTTTTTGGATTAGTGAGGACTTGTGGTATCTAAATGTTTTTTTTATGTTTGATGTTTTAGGTTTGCTGTTGAAAAGTCAAGTAAAAATTGTAAGTTTGATTTATTTATTTGTATTTGGTGGTGGTGGTGGCAGCCTGTGTTATTCCTAGGAAGCAATGGTAAAAAGAAAGTCAGTGCTGGAGAGACATCCTGGCACTCATAGTAAACATACCATAGGTAAGAAGAAAGGTAGATCTAGGTTATACTCAGCAGGTATGTTCTGGAGGAGGGTGACTTTCTACTTGGTGTGTGAAGTGCTTATGTGTTGGTGATATTGAAAGTGCTGGAATGTGGAATTGTCTGGGAGAGAGGAATCCTGGCTTTTGTGTGTCTCTTCTTTTGGCTTGGAAAAATTTCATATATATAGAGTTGTTCTGATCCAAATGTTGTTTTCAGTCAATATCATTAAGGGTAAAGGATGCAAATTGTGAGGGAGCATCCCCATACCAGGTTCTGCTTGTTTTAACACAGAGCCATTCCTTTTTTTCCTGCATAAGCTGTGTCACTGCTTACTAATATGTGTGCTATAATTATATAATTAGGGAAGGTTTTGCCTTGTTTGTCCCAGAGCCAAATAATTTTACATAATATAAATATTGATCCCCTCCCTTGCTTTATTGAATATTGAACTTTCATTCACTAATGGAACTGTACATGTGATCTTAGAAGAATATTGCACCACTTTTTTTTTTTTTTAGGTTTCACTTGGATAATCTAATTTAGAAAAGATGACACAATAGGCAAAGTTGCAGCTAAAGTAAGTCTGTAATACTGCAAACTCTACAGAAAAAAATCATTACAATTTTACTCTCCTTCTTCTCTCTTCTCAAGTGTAAATCATATGCTTCATTAAGAATTTTGCTTCTTGGCAAACTTTAAATAAATCCTTACCAATACTAAAAACCAGAGATGAAAAATACCTTTCCTAATTCATGAGTCTCTGAAATCAGCAAGTAGTTTGCTCATTAGATTAGACTTTTTTAAATCTATAAAATATATAAATTCACACTTGGTACATCTAGCCAAATACACTGCAAAACTTCCCCTCAAGACGTAATCACAGTTTTTTTGAGCCTTCTGATAGAAATAGATTTCCTTTTATGTCTTTTAAGATGCATTAAAAATGGAATTATCATATTCATGGGAAGTAATGAAGTTTAAAAGCACAGGGAATAGTTTCTTGTAGCTTCTTTGTTTCTGTTGGTCATGGTGACCTGGCAGGATCTGAGTAGCTGGTAAGTGAAGGCACCTGTTGCAAATTCCCTC
>VZRH01008306.1:286319-339723 GCA_013397555.1 Urocynchramus pylzowi | reverse complement strand
AAAGTTAAAAATAAATCTGTGCAACATCTAAGGAGAGGAAAAAGAGACGGTGCTTTTGTGGACAGTGGCATGGAAGGGAGAACTAAAAGCACATGTCAAAACAAATACCTTGAAAGATATAAGAAATATTCTCTCCTTTGAGATTTATTTTTTGCAACAGAAACCAAGATTGAGAGTTAAAAGAAAACTAAACTCTATATTGTGTCAATGTAGAATAGCATGATCTTTAGCTTGTAGAAGGGAGGCTAACGGGTGATCACCCAAAGCCATCACTTTACAGAGCTATTTTATTAAATGTACTGTTTATTTGGCATGTGG
Organism: Urocynchramus pylzowi; assembly: GCA_013397555.1. Classification (NCBI taxonomy): domain Eukaryota; kingdom Metazoa; phylum Chordata; class Aves; order Passeriformes; family Fringillidae; genus Urocynchramus; species Urocynchramus pylzowi. The sequence goes on along the minus strand of VZRH01008306.1, from coordinate 339,405 downwards.
CAATACAAACTACCAGGATTTTCATGCCAGGGAGGGCGTGTGGGAAGGGTTGTTTTAGAAAACTCGCCGTTTGTTTGTAAAAATCACCTTCATGAAAGAAAAAAATGTTTGTTCTTGAAAGACTGTGTTTTTTCAACCTTGCTGAATTCAGTGCAAAATCTTCCATTTTCAGTTATCACAGGACACTATTTATTATTCACATCATCTCAGTCTTGTGGCATAGGTGGTCTTGCAACAACTGCTGTGGTTTCCTTCCACAGGGCAGGCTGTCCTGCATACAAAAGCCACATCCCTGGGACAGCATAGCTGTCTCCAGTGGTATTCCAGAAGGGACACTGATGACTTGGTAATGTTTCTGGGAAGGGAAGGAGGAGGGTTTGCAGAAACGATTGCCTGCAGCGTAGCTGGGCTGCAGAGCAGACGGATGAGCTGCTGGCGTCCGCTCTGCTCCCTCTCACAAAGGCTCGGTGCCAAGGTGTGACATCATGGACTAATGGATCAGGCTGGTGCTGTGCATCAGGACTGCTGCTTCTGTCTTAAGGAACAGCTTCCTGCAAAGGCCAGATGTAACCTTTGGTGAAGGATAAGGTCTAGGCAGACAAATTTTGGATGGAATCCTATAATTCACTGCTTCTGCAAAGAGGCAGCTAAGTAGCCACAAATTCTGGGCTTTACCCTATACTGGTTAAAATTTGTGGACTTTCTGCTGAAAAGAAAAATTGAAATTACCAATGCTGCTGGAATTCTTAATGGCTTTCAAAGACAAAGATTTAGAAACCAACATTCTTGTTATTAAAAAAATAAATTAAAACAGCGGAGCTAATTCATGTCTGTGAGGGATCTCTTTTTGGTTACTTCTGTACATATTTTTAATAAATTGCTCTATAATTTAGGAGAAGGGGAAGAGAATAATCCCTGGCATGGAAGAGAGAAATTCTGAATAAAGATGATGACCATAAAACCTTTCTGTCTGGGCTCTAGTATGGCTTTCACCATCTGACATATAGATATGATAACTGAGGAAACTATGTGATGGTTTAAGTGCTTTTTGGAATAGGGAGCCTTTCCTGAACAGACAGAACCTTGGATGGATGGATCAGGAAAAAGGCAAATGTCTAGCTGAAAAATCAGTCTTCTCTGCATCTAAATGAAGTCGGGACTGTAAGGCTTTTATGAGGAAAAGCTGATGATTAAGTCTTTTCAATGCACATAAGCACGTAATAAATCTGGATCTGAACTCTGCAATGTGACTGACTGTACAGCAGGGTGTATCTGAAAAGCTATAACTTTGAAATCTGTGGAAAGATTTTGCAGTCCATTCTCCAGTTCTGCACCTTGAATTAATCAGTTGCAATTTATACTTCTGTTTTGACTATGAAGCGCTCGAGTAACTTACATAGCAGTACATGAGCCAGATTTATAGTGGAAATGTATTAATCCTTGTGAGATAAATATCTAAAATCCTATTTGTAGTCTAAATAGAAGGAAAATGTGTGGGAAAGTGAGAGGGATCTGGCTGTGTATTTAGTCTTTAGTATCTGTTTAGCAGGGGTGTTCATAGATAAATAGGACCAGTCTACTTTGTTGCAAGGAAAATTCTCACTGCATTATATGAATTTCTTTGTTGTCCAGGTTTGTTCTGTAGAATTATTCTGGCTTGTTCATCAGCAGGTTTACCCTGACTAAATGAGGTCCAGCTCATGTTTTCTCTAAGACTGTGACTACATAAGACTACATAACTTATTGTGTTAATAAATAGTCATGTTATGGCCAGGTATGTTTGATCCGAATTCATTATGTTAGTCAAACTCACTTAGCAACTATTATAAACCTCAGGAAATTATTCGAGGGTATAAATGGCTTCTGATTTTTTAGGTGGCTAAATCTGAACTCAGATTAAGTATCATGAAAAACTTAGAAGTAAAGTTGCAGGAGCTCCTCTGCACACAGGGGGGCAGAAAATCAGGAATGTTTGGAGTGGAGGGTGGTTTAGTTTCTGCTTGGGATTTTGTTGTTCTTTTCTTTTTTTTTTTTAAATTTTTTTTAAATTTTATTTCTTTGTTGTTGTTCTGGTTTTGCTTTGTTCTGTACCTCTGTGTCAGAAGACTTAATTCAAAGGACAGCCTGAATTTAAGACCTAAAAAATGAAAGAAGACAGGATGCAATTCTCTGGAATGTTCTGTTGTTATGTAACTAGAAGAAAAGAAATGGATATTTTTTCAAAGATGAAAGGGTTTGTCTTGTTTTCTTCTTCAAAGAGTTAGCCTCCTGCCATTGTCAACAAGTGAAAATAAAATATTTGGGTCTTATCTTGCTAAAGTGGCCCAAATTTTATTTTTTTTTTTCCTGGATTGTTTAAACATTAATCAGGACTCTCTTCTGGAACAGTATCAAGAAACCTGGACGTAGCTGTGGGATTGTTTTCTGACAGATGTACATCATGATGTGAGGAATTAGTTAACTGTACCCTTCCCTGTACTAAATTTTTCTGTACTCCTCTGCCTATGCCTCAGATATTTTACCATTTCTGTGTGGAAATGGAGGCTTGTCCACATTTGTCAAAGCTCTTAAAGCTGTCCTCAAGGCATTCTCCCATGTCATTGGTAAATGTGACAGACCTGGTGTGTAGAAAAAATGAGCATAAGGAGAGAAGAAGGGGTTAGTGAGTCCCTTCCCATCTAAATAATGGCAAAATCTACCAGAAAAATAACTTTATGGGCTAACAAATTTATGCAAAGCAACTATTCATGTTGTGTACCCATCTCACTGGTTCTTTTCTCCATAGGTAGAAAACATTCCCCTTCCTGCAAATTACCATGTGGAACTGAGGGTCCACACGAGATGGAGCAGCATGAGAGGCTGTACAGCAGTGTAAATGCTAGTCAGAATGTTTTGAAGCTGTTACACTTACCTGAAGGTAACTGTGCAGCAAAGCTAAAATATTACCTTTTTTTTGTGAGTGAAGAATGCTGCTTTATCAGTCTTAATTGTACCTATTGGATTCTGTGCACACACACATATACATGGTTGATTATGCAGTTAGGATAAATGTGCTTCATTTTATTTATCTGTTTGTCAGGATAAATTCTTTATGTTTGTATTTATCCTTTAATTTATAATTGGTTTTCAGAATAGATCTGTTAGCATTATTGGATTTGACTGTCCTTTTATTTGCTTTACTATCAAAAGAGGCTATACAAAAGACAGAAATATTCATGTCTCAACCTCTTTCATTTTCAGTTTAGGCTGAATCAGTTTTATTCCATTCACTCTTAGTAGTCTAAGGGCCATTATAGAGCTGTGAATACAGTTCTTTAATACAAAAAAAATTAGCCTGAACTTTGGCTTTTTTTTTTTTTTTTGGTAGAGATTTCTATTGTGAGGACACTCAGAAGTGGAGCACTCTATTTATCTCTTTCAAAACGAATTTTGGAAAAAGCAGGTTGGATGCTGGGAGTGCACTGACCTCCTTGCCCTCACCACACAAGTTCTAAAGGATTTTTTCTCCCCAAAGTGTCTTGCTACATAAACAGATGACCTACCTGTTTACCAGACTCATTCCTGGATATGAAATAAATTTCAGTGACTCAGTGCTTCCTATTAAGCAATATTACCAGTATTCAGAGGAAGGTGGTAATTTTCCATGCTGTCTGTGGCAAATTGTTTATTTCCTGCACGTCTGAAAGACTTACTGTAGATGCCTTTCTGATATCACTTCCTTTTAGAAACCTAAGAGGTATTTTTGGTATGTCAGGACCAGGTAATATAGGAGTATTTATACATTAATAATATTACACCAGTAATCATTTTCCCACCTGTAAAATGAATGGAACAGCTACAAACAGACTGTTTTCAGATATCCCATAAGAAATGTTGAACACAATGTGAACAATATTCTATGGTTACAATATGAAAGGCTGCTGCTACATGTGGACCATTCTGTGGTACACTGGTATTTTATTTAATCTTAGCCTTTGATCTTCTACAACATGATTCAGATTTATTGGGTGGGGTCCTGCCCTTATCTGTAAGGGATGACTTTGTTACTGCATAGATCCCCATGTAACTGTTGTCATGGCTGTGTCTCTATGTGGCCATTTACATGACAAAAATGGATCTGGGCATATAGGGAATTTTGAGCCCATGAGTTATTCACAAGTGCATTTTTGTTTCAAAGACCTTATAATTAGTAAGATCCTATCCTGCCCTTTTGTGTCTGCCTGGGTACTGCAGTTTCTTTTATCAACTTGAAAAAGAGGTGAAGAGCTCACTAGACAAAAAAGCTGAACTTTTATGGTTTATTTTCCAGGATAAAGGCAAGCAGGAATGTAATATTTCTACAATCTCTGTTGATGAAGATTCCTCTGTGAGTCTTTCCTAAGTAGTGTGCTAAACAGTTGAAAGGGCACGGGTGTGTGCGTGGTTTTTATGTGTGTACTCATATGAGCAACAATGGATATTGGGAGCTATTTCTAATACATTTTTTCTATTTTGATAAAAATTGTACAGAGATCAATACTGGTTGGCTAATTCCCAAGAATGCAGTTTGCAGAGGCTTCATACCTGGCTGAATGTAATGTTGGTGTAGAAAAAGAAAAGGTAAATCAAGTCTTTGGTTAAAAGATCCTACATGGTAATCAAATCCCTTCATATCAAACCAAACCACCTTTGCTTTAGGTGTGAGTTAGAACTTAGCAAACCCTGAGCCAGTGAGGCTGGGTGAGTTTGCCCTAGCAAAAATATCAGAACACCCCAGTTTACATCACGTGGTTTATCATCTCCCAGTAGTCAGTATCAGGATGGGTTTTGGTGGAATTCATAGGTGTCCTACTGTAACTGTCCTCCTCTCCTCCAGATTGTTTTCTTAGCTCCAGTGAAGTGTGAAAGAAAGATCTCTTAGATGATCTGCAATGTGACTTGGAGTGATTTGCAAGGTTGAGTCTTTGATCTGACTTACAGTGACTTAAGGCTTGATGTTTAGCAGTGAATGGAGAATCACTGAACTGAGGGCAGTGGCACTGGATGTAAAAAGGGATATGGAAGACTAATGAAGTCCTGGAAAGTTGAATGAATGATATCTTCAAAAAAATAATTACAAGGCTGAACTAATTCTTTTGAAAAACAATTTGGCTGAACTCATCCTATAAAAGTCTTGTGTGGCCATAGCCAAAGAAGAGGTTATTCTTGGCTGTGAGTTTACAGTGCAGTACTTTTAATGCTAAATATAGAGAGATATATTTAGCATGTATATATAACAGTAGCTTTGAATAATGTATTGTGCTATTATAGCTAAATGTTTCACCCAAAGATGAATTCACAGTAGATTTGTTTTTCCTCCTCTAAAGATTTTGATTGAACACCAATTTTATAATGAGTAAATTATTGATAATTTATTTGATAATTTAAAATTGATAACTTTTTTTTATAATTTAAAATCTGGAAAGTAGATCACAAGTGTCAGATACAAATTTTAGCGAGGGGGTGCAATATTTTTAACAGATTTTACCTCTTTTCTGTGTTTCCTTGTGTACGCTTGATCATCAAGTGATTTACTTGGTCATCGCCATATTTTTAACCTGTAGCTTTATAGGTGTTGTCTGTATTTCAATTAAGGGATTGGAGGACTACAAAAGACTGTCCTCTGGAATGTTCCCTAAATTTGTTTTATTACAAAGTACTTAAGTGTAATATGTATTGCAACATTCTGTATTCTAAATAACCTGATTGATAGGCAGCCATTATCATTTCTTCATGACTTATTTCTTTAAAGTGAAGCTGTGACCAGTTGGCCATTTGTTTAAGGAGAAATACTGTTAATCTGTCAATTCTGTTATGCTCTGAGAATGCATGAAATTAATTCTCTTTGCATCTACCTACATACTTGCTTAGTACAATATATTTTTAAATCATGCTTGGGATGTTAGTGGATTTTTTTGGTAGCTCACATTAAAAATTCACAAAAGCTGTAGGCTTTTTAAGCCAATAGTCTCTTTTAATCAGTGAGGTATATATATTTCAATTTACTGAGCAGTTTATTTTCTTTTAATTTATTTGAAAGGCCACCTTACCTAATTTTAAAAGTAAAAATAAAGTTAATTTTATTTTCCATTGAAGGGTTGCAATTTCTTGTGAGCTGCTGCAATCTTGTTGCTGTTTCCAGGAAGACAACTTCAATAAAAGTCAGGTGTAGAATGCCATGACATATAATGGCATTGCTGCAGCAAAGCTGGTAGACTTGTCACATGTGTCTTAGACCTTTGTCACCAAAACTACCTAGGGAAAAAAAAATCCAGTGTGTTTTTAATTTCTTTTACTTTCTTTGCTCCCCAGAGTGATCCCTTCTAGACACCATGCCTAATTCTTCTCTCTGATATATAAAGGTAAATGAAGACTGAAAAGATCAGTGTCATACCTGTAATAGTGTTGTCCTTGTTGAAGGAGAGGCTTTTGCCTGAGAATTGTGATGATTCGGCACTGGGTATTTATTCTGGAAGAGTAATTTTTCATTGATGTGTTTTTGTGGTTTTTTTCTTCATTTTTTTTTCTTCCTTTTTTGTTTTCTTTGTTTTGCTTTTGTTTTGTGTGTGGTGGTGGTGGTTTTGTTTGGCTTATTTGAATTTTTGCTGTACTGACACACAGAAGGTATGAATTTCTTCAATTTCTTTGTATTCCATGTGTTATTCCCTTTTGGGAATGAGAATGTTGTGTCTTCTCAAAGTTAAATTAAAGCCTAGCATCAGTCACTTAGAACAAATCTCAGCGATTTCTGTCTGGAGAAGCAGCACATTCAGGGATCACATTTACTCCAACCTGTTCTTTATATATAAATGCCCTAAGAGTCAATTTGATCACTCATGAGGTTGGTCAAAGGAACTTGAATGATAACAGCCACCATTTAAGTATCACCTGCTGCCTCCAAACAGTTGCAGAGACTTCCATCTAGTGCTGCTGTCCATGAATCTCTGTGCCTTCACTGTGGCCAAGGGACAAAGATTAAGTGACACCTTTGCCTCCTAGCTTTGGGAAGGGGAGCTTTCACAGTGAGCTTGTGCCTCAGGAGAGGTGAAGGTTACAGTGGGCAGGACAACTGTAAATGTTGTCCTTTGGATGGAATTTTGGATGGAATTCAAATCCTTTGGATGGAATAAGAGAGGTAGGGAGAGTTTGACCTCCTGCAGAGCACCTGATTGGGATATTTGCCAGTGTTTTAGGACATCAGTGTCCCACCTTGGGAGCTTTGTAAAAATAAGGGTGTTGTCTACTCTGTGGGCAGGCTATAGAAAAGCATAAATGTAAGCACATTTCAATTTTTGTATATTGGTACTACTACCTTGGTGCCAAGCTGGTGACCAGTCTCTGGGGTTCACTGTGCATCTCCTCCAGGTTTTGTTTTATTTTCTTTCTGATATATACATATGTGTATATCAAGTGTTCTTTATTAATTTTACAGGCAGCAGTAGCACTTCTTCTACTGTGGAAAAATGAGCATAATGTAAGGCTGGCTTTCCTGACCTTTTTAATCATGACTTTACATGATTTTTCCCTGTAGAGTCACCATGGTAACACTTGTCTTTTAAAAAGTGGTAGTTGCATTTATACAGTCATTGAACTGCTAGCAGAGGGGAAACAAGTGCTTTCATTAAATAAAACCTTATTTGTACAATCCAGATGTTCAATAAACCCCAATTTTCTATATAACTTTCCTTGACTTTTGTAGTTTTCCTTTTGATTTATCCTACTAATTTTTTAAAATCCTGGTTTTTAACTGGTGCATCCTTGTTTCCAGAGCACCAGCAGTTTAAATGACTGCACTTCTGTCACACAAGAGACAGTGTCTCTTTCCCCTTTTATATGTGCATTTTTAAGTGTGTATAACTTTAAAGAACTTGCTTGCAGTGCAGTGACAACTACATGCTTACTCAGTAGTAAAAATTTTAGCTATTAATTATTTTAATTGTTAACTTTGTTAAAAAATAAGTTGAGTTTTTCCATGAAACAAAAGATATGGTATTCATTTCTAGTTTACTTTTAGGGATGGGTGATGCTGGAAAAGGATGTAGAACAAGAATATAAAATGCAGAATTAATATTCTTGTCAGCTCCACAAATGAATGTGAGATTTTCAAATTGTATAAGGTGCCATGCTGGAAGGATTTTAATTCCTGATCTCTATTTACTTGAGTTTCTTCATTGCACAGCTTAGATGTCTTTTGTCCTTGAACTCTTCACATTTATGTGTATAAATATCTTCCTGCAATGTTTACAGAAACTTTGTATGGCAGCCACATTCATGTGGAGTAAGGGTGGGGTCTCTGCTGGGGATTTAATACAACTATTTCTCAGTCCTTGAGAACTCTGTCATCCCTACTTGACTCATTTGTCTTTACTTCTCTCCTCTCCCTGCCATTAAAGGAGTTTGTTTGTTTTAATTAAATAAGTGCAATGTCATCAGCTCAGCTTAGAATAAAAAGAAAAGCTTATCCTGGTGGGCAAAACAGAGGCAGATCTCCATTGCACATTATCAGTGATGGTGGGGGGTGTTATATGTGCCTTGGAATTACAGATGAGTTTAGGCATGTTTAATACAGTAAAGCATTTTAAAGAGCAGGAGCTAATGTACAAATTAAAAAAAGAAAAAGGGTTCCTAACCAATAGTGAGTCTGTAAGAAAAGATGGAAGTAAATAGGAGAGGACAACAGGAAAGCTAAGTAAAGAATATGTTGGGGTTTTTTTTCTTTTAATTTATAAATCTAAAGAACTGATGCTGAATCACAGAAGAGTCAGGATTAGAAGGGATCTCTGGAGCTCATCTTCTTCAAACCCCCTGCCAAGACAGGATCACCTCAAGTAGGTGACACTGGAACTCTTCCAGTTGGGTTTTAAACACCTCTTGAGAGGGAGACTCCTCAACCTCCTGGGTAGCCTGTTCCTGTGCTCTGCTACCCTCAAAGTAAAGAAGTTGTTCCTCAGGTGGAGGTGGAACTTTGTGGTGATTATTCCTTGTTCAGTCTCTGGGCACCACTGGAAAGAGTCTGGCACCACTCTCCACACCCACCTTTGAGATATTAAGTGCCATGAGTCCCCTCTCAGTCTTGTTTTTTTCTGAAAAGGCCCAGCTCCTGCAGTCTCTCCTCATAAAGGAGATGCTTCAGACCTCCTCATCTTCCTTGATTTCAGGGACTAGAATTGGACACAACACTCCAGATGTGGCCTCACTAGGGCTGAGTAGGCGGTGGCAGGATCAATTCTCTCAACCTGCTGGCCACACTCTTGCTGACATACCCAAGGATCCTACTGGCCCTCCTGGCCCCAGGGGCACTGCTGGCTCATGGACAGCTTGTTGCCCACCAAGACTCCCAGCTCCTTCCCCTCAGAGCTGCCCTGTGGTAGGGCAGCCCCCAGTACCAGCCTGTGCTGGGGTTATTCCTCCCCAGGTGTGGGACCCTACACTTGCCCTTCTTGAACCTCATTAGGGTTTCTCTCCATCCAGCTCTCCAGCTTACCAAGGTCCTGCTGAATGGCAGCACAGCCTTCAAGTGTATCAGCTTCTCCCATTCTCTTTTTATCATTGCAAATTATTTTGAATTATCCTGTAAGGTATCAAAACACATTGATCTTGTGCCTCTGTAAAAAAATATTTTGTATTGTGTCATGGAACAATAATTAAAAGCAAGATTGTGCTGAAAGGAAACAGCCAGAGGGAATTCTTTAAAACAAAGTACATGAATGAGCATTTGAGCCAGAGTTGCACAACAGTGAGTGCCAAGACTAACTATTGCTGTGTCTGTCAAATTTGGGAATGTATATGTCATGCCAAAAATGAAAGAAACCTTCACAAAGAAGTAAGAAATTTCACTGTTGCCAGAACTACACAGGAGTTCATTTAGATGCTTTGCAAAATCTCACCAGGGTAATTCATGGTGAGAGTTTAGAAAATGTAAGAGTTGTAACTGTTCAAACTATTGTAGAAAAATGATCATCTGAAGAGAATTCTTCCACTAAAGGCAATCTAATGACCAAGCAACTGAACATCAGTAAAGATTTTACCTTGAATATTTAACATGAAGTGACTTTTTATGGTTGATTTCCCAGAGAGATAGGAGTAAATAATGAACTAGGAAGACAGCAGGGATGTGACTGATGTGAGTTTTTCATTGTCTGCCTCTTCTGAGTTTGGGGATGGTGCTTGCCTCTGCTTCTCTGCTTTTATACTTTCATTTCTGGTACCTGGAAGACTATCTTAGGATTTAGGGAGGAGGGCAGGATGGTTGTGCATGGCTGTGTTTGATTTTTCTCCTCTAAAAGACAGACAAGACTTTGAAATTCACAGAGGAGAAAGGCAGGGAATTTGTAAAGCTAGAACTTGAAATAGCATGCAGGTAGAATTTCTGTCATGTGGAACAAATTTTATTCCGCAGCGGATTTAATGTACTACATGAAAGAAACCACCATTGCAAAATACTATTATTGAGATTGTTCTTGATTCTTTATGGGATTGCTCAACCTCCTCAAATCAAATTGTTGGTCCACAATCATAGCTCTTTTGACTCTAACACAGTATATATGTGAAGCTGTATAAAGATGACAACATGTGCATAATGGTAGTTGGTCTGGGTGTAAATACAACAGTCTGAAATACTGTGCTGTGCCTTTTGGTACCTTATAGCTGATTTACATTGATATTGTAAATTTGTTGTTTTCCTGCACCATTTTCTAGTACAATTGGACTATAATTTGGCTTTACATATAAATCTAGCATGAAGGAGCAGGTGGAAGAGGGAGTAGAAAATATAGCAGTACACTGGCAATTACTATATCTACTTCCCAGCTCATAATGAGTTTTCATTCTTCAGTGAACAGAGAGCAAGTGAACTTAAAAATTAAAAACTTTTCAACTGTTGAAAAACATGGCTGCATCCACTGAAAAATAAGATCAAAGGAGATGTTTGAACAGCCTCTCTCTGAAGGCTGCTCAGTCACAGCCTTGCTTGTGGAACACAGAGCTTTGAACCCCTGCTCAGTTCTGGCAGCTGGCAACAGTTTACAAGGCTGTGTTTTAACCCTCCATCTGCCTTCCCAATGCTATCTTTGGTCTGGTTCCATGGTATCTCAAGGATTAGCTGTGTGCATACTCCAACAGCTTTGCATGTCTCTTGCAATATCCGGCTTTAAACTTAATACAGTAGGAGGTCATTCTTCCCATTGCTACGCTTCTTATTTGTTTAGATTTCATGCAGTCACTGGATCTGCCACAAGCTTTAAATTCTTGCAGGATTGGTTGGCCGGTGAGAGCACGTGTATAACTTACTGATAAGTGACACATTTTTGTCATTGTTTCCAGACTGGTGTAGTTTGTTACGCCTGCCATTTTGTGCTCAGTGGTAATCTCTTTCAGCTGTTGCATGCTAACGTGTCTTAATAAACTATTGCTTCGGACAAAGTACCTGAATAATTTCATTATGCTTATATAAACAATCATCTTTATTGTTTTAACAGTTATCTTTCTAAGTAGAGATGTTAAGGCACAGCTGAGATGAGAAAGTGGTAAACCAGTTTTCAGGGTTCAGAGTTGCAGAGGGTAGGTATGTGCCCACCACCTCCCTCACACCTGTGCCCAGTGAGGATAATGGTATAAGAGTCACCTAAGGAAGCTCAGATTTGACATTGACTTAAAATTTTTCATTGTGTGCAGATGTCTGTGAAATTTTATTTACTTGACTGTACTTACTAGAGAAAAAGGCAGATATTTGTCCAAAGGAAAAAAGGGCAAATATCTTCTGTGATACACCTAGCTGCTATAAAGAGAGGTGTAAGGGCAACACCATTAATTTCGACTCTGATCTAAGAAATAAAATAAAATACAAGAATTGACTAGTAATAAATATTATGTTTCTATTTCACTTTCCAGAAGTCCTATGAATGTCACACTGTAAAAACTGTACTGAGTATTATCAAATAGTTTTGAATAGGCTGTTACTTAAGAAAAGCTCTGCTCTGACTCATGTGGTACTTAACCAGAATGAAATGTGTCAAGGAGCTCTTAACTCTTGCTGATGTTGCCAATTGTTTTCCTAGACCATGATTCCTTGCTTTAAACTTGATGACTTGTTGAAGCACTGTTACAATTTTATTTGAAGCCTGACAATGTCTCCCTCTAATTTGGAGTTCTTCTCCAATAACTTAATATTAAATAAATGCATTTCAGTTGTCTAATGTTTAAGAATAGATAAACTAATCTTCCCTACCTTGGAAAAGCAGTTTTTGGTTTAATCCTGAGCATGCACAGTCACGCTTTGGAAATGCCACTCACCCGCTGCTAGCTCTTTCCAGAATGAAATAAGAAATTTAATTCTGAGATTTTTGAAACCATTAGCCAGTAGTCTTATGGAACTGTATTAAAAAAGAAAAAAAAATGGTGTTATAATTAACCAAAACATTATGTGTTACTCAAAATTTGTATGCATCTCAATTTGAAATCCACACAGGGTTTCCCTGCGTTTTGCAGATTCTGTGGGGAATTTCCAGCTGATGCCCGGCTGTCACACAGGGATGGCTCGTGCCCCCGGGCACAGCAGGGAGGCTGGAGGGCAGGGATCACACCGTGCTGTTCGCTTTGGTGGCCACCGGGTGTCATTCTAGGAGCAGGCTTTGGCCAGCCCTAGAGCACGACTGTGGCAGCAGCGCTGGAGGCTTCACACTGTAAGTTGTTTTGCACCAAATCAGCCTCTAAAGCAATGATTATTTACCTTCTGTATCTATTTTTTTTTAAAAAATAATTATTCTAAAGTATAAACAGTGTTGTTAAATTCCATCTCTGCATTCAGAATGTGAAATGTTGGGATGCAAAAAAGTACTGAGGGAATCAAAGGCATTTGTGTTAAGATGTTCTGTAAATGCTATACATGCAGCTAGGGAGAATTCTGCACCAACCCATCAAATTTGCATAAGCTTTAATACAGCATTTATAAAGATGTTAATATATATTTTCAAAGACTATTTCATGGGCACCTGTTTTGAATCTGTACATAAATGACATTTTACAATTAAAGTGCAGGAGGAATGAGGATGTAGAATGACTTTTAGACATAAAAAATGATCTCTTTATTTTCATGGGGTTTTTTTGGGAGGTTTTTTTGTTGTCGTTGTTTTGGGTTTTTTTGTTTGTTTGGTTGGTTTTTTTGTGGTTTTTTTTTTTGTTTTTTTTTTTTTTTTTTCCCATTTCCAATAGAGAAGGAAATCCTAGAAAAGTTCCATAGCACCATGTAAGGCACCAATATGGGCTTAGGTGGATGTTACACTGAACAAAGCATGCTGAATTCAGGGTTTAACATATTGTTGGGCTTGTTTTAATCCTTTTTAGGATTTAGGGGTTCATTTGGAGGAATGAGCAGAAGGGTGCACTGGATATCTTCAAGAACAGAAATGATAGCATGAAAAGAGTATGTGAAGAAAAGGAGATGAAGGGTTTAATGGAGTGGAGTAAGGTCCATGGTACATAAGGCAATAAGGGCAGATTTCAGTAGGGCAGAGAGTTACGGTGCTTTAAAAGCAGAAATGTGAAACCTGTACTTAAAGCAGAAGCACACTGGGAGAGAACTGGGTGGCAAACAGGAGTAGGAGTTGGGCTATTAGAGAGCACTTTCAATGTACTGTAATGAGGAAAAAAAGGGAGTGTTTTGTCCTGTGTGTCCCTGTTTATCTTCAGCTTAGTGTATCTGCTTCTTTAAGTGATAAAATACAATGAAGTTGAAAGCATTGGTGTCAGTCCTAATAAGTAAATCTGAAGACCCATGTAGAATGCTACTGAATTGCTGAGTAGTTTTTCAGGACAGCTGGGAATGGATTAATAGTGAGGCTTTTCAAGTAACATGTACCAGAATCTAAGGCAGTACTGGAATTATTATTGCTCCATGTTGCACATGATCCTTAAAACAACCCCCAAACCCTCCCGCTCCCCCCTACCCTGAATGTTAGTTCCCATTTTTTCCATTTGGCATTTTTTCCTCAATAAATATACTTGGGGTTTAAATTTTAAATATATTTGTATATAATTATATCTGAAGTCACACATTTAAATGGATTTTTCCTAGATGACATACAGAGACCTGTCAACTCCACCTTGGGATACTGAATTGAAACCATTGCCCCTTGTCCTGCCACTGTCTGCCCATACAAAATTGCCTCTCTTCTTCATAAAACCATTTTAGGTACTGGAAGGCTACATTGTGGCAATGGTTTCAAACTGAAACAGGACAGGTTTAAATGAGATATTAGGAAGAATATCTTTACTGTGAAGGTGGTGAGACACTGGAATAGGTTGCCCAGGGGAATTGTGCCTGCCCCATCCCAGGCCAGGTTGTGGCCCTTAGCAACCTCATCTAGTAAATGGCATCCTTGCTCATGGCAGGGATGGGGGTGGGCTGGAACTAGGTGATCTTTAAGGGAATTGTCCAACCCAAGCCATACTATAATTCTGTGAATGCCCAGAGGCAGTCAGGAAGCAGATCTTTTTGGTCTCGATAAGTGACAGCAAGTTTTATGGTGAGTTTATGTGATGCAGGGGGTTTTGCTTGGAGTGTTGGTTGGAGAAGGGCAGACACACTTGTGGCAGCCCTGTAGAGGCTGATGCTCCTCCTGCCATCTTTGAGCTGAAATAGTTCTCATTCTCACACTTAGAATTCCTAAATGCAGCTGGGTTGATGAAAAGATTTTTTCTGAAGCAGTTGGACGACTTGATATTGTCCAAAAACTTGTGAGTTAAGTGAAATACTAATATTGGGTTTTGGTTTGATCAGACAAAGGAGCATTCAATTTTTCATCATTTCACTATGGTTGCATTTCTAGTAGTGTCAGATCTTGAAAACTTGCCTCCAACAGCTGCTTTAAAGGCTGTCACATCTGCAGCCAGTAAGTTTTCCTCTGAAGGTACTTCCACAAAGAATACGGAGTAAGGCTCTCAAAGAACTTGGTTTCATTTGAGCTATTTTTACATTAGAAAATAAGTAGTTTTTAAAATCCACATTTCAAAAAAGGTTTGTGCCCCTATTCTTTATGCTCTGCACCATTGTTGGCTGTACCACACTATCTGAGCATCAGCTTGTATTGGGTTAATCAAGATGACCACTCTCTCATGTGGTGCTTTTCCTTCTCTTCCCTCTTGCCTCCCAAATTTCTCCCCAGGAAAAACATGGTGCATATTATATTCTGTATGTATATTTGAAAGGTCTTACACACACATACTCCTGTGCAGGTGTTGGAGATGGCAAAGCCAAAGTGGAGTACTAGTTTAATTCAGAAGAGACATTCCTTGCAACAGTTGCTGATGTGAGGGAATGCTGATTTCAATTCAGGTCAGAATCTGCTTTCTGGGGATTTTGGACCTCTTATCTGTCAAGCTTTTGATGGTTTGAAGGAAAAAGTCAGGGGACTCAAAACCAGCTGGATGGCAGCTGAAACAACTTGTCATCTCCCAACAGCTGAAAGTCACAAAACTGAGAATCCCACGGGTCAGGCAGGAGTCTAGTGTCAGTGGAACCTGAGGGACAAGAGGGGGAATCAGCCAGATGTGGCTGAGCAGTTTAAAACTCAGTGGCACAGCACTGTGCTATCAGCTGCTCCAGAGCCTTTCCTGTGCATGGTAGCATATTCCTCTGCTTAACTAACTTGTTTTAATTAAGGTATGAAGTCATTGAAGTATTTCTTTGGCAAAAACAATATGATCAGTGATTGTGAATGATCTTACTGCTGCTATTTTCCAACTTTTACAGCTCTATTAAAAATTATTTTGTGTCATTTCTAATCACTAGTGTAAAAATTGTCACTTCTATTGCCAATAAAGTTGCTTACTTGAAAAATGCCATCAAGAAAATGCAAGCCACATCCATTCAATGGCTACAGATAAGAGATTGGAGGTGGATTTCAGGTTTTAAAATGCATGTTGGTGTTTCTATTCCTTCCAGGGTTTTTAACATTTTTAGTGTTTTCTGCTGGATGCATGCCACCTGTTTGAGAGTGAAAACATTTGTCAGCTTCGTTTTGCCAGGGGTTATAATAATACACAGTTCACCCAGAGCTGTTGGTGTGTCTCTCAACCACCTTCCCTTTGCAATAGAGTATTTATTGACTTCTACCTGCCTGAGGGAGCTTCTTCCCAGAAGCTGTCATGGGCAGTACAATTCCCACACAGACTCTTTGCAGGCTGATCCTTGACAGGAAACACTCCTTAGCCCCTGGATGCTGTTAAGAACTTCAGTTTTCTTCTGATTCATCTCTCATCTTCCTCTTTCTCCCCACCCTATCTCTAGACAGGCTCAGCAATAAAACAAAAGGATCTATATATCAAATATTTACAAACAGGATTTTAGGTTACAGATTGAAATAGATAATATTTGTGAAAATCTTTAAACTAGAATTTTTTTTTATAGCTCAGATTCATAGCTGCCTGGCTTTCTTAATCTTCTTTCTACTCCAGCATCAGTGCTAGGAATTCAGTGTACTATGATACCTTACTTTACAATGGTTGCAGTTGCTTCTGAATTTTTTTCCAGTGCCTCTATGTGGTAAATTTTAGGAAATGGATGAATTGCCATGAAAAAAAATGACAGCTAGAAAGAGAAAAGCTGGATACTTTGCAATGAATTCAGCTACCTCAACTGATATGCAGTTGACTGGGCCTTGAGTGAAGCACTTTTGACCGGATGGTTACTGAAGAGCTGCTCATGTTTTAGCCAGTTCAAGGGATTGCACAGCAGCTGTTCACTTTGACTGAGTAGTTTCATTTATATTAAATGTCACCACATACATAACACATATTCTATGAAGTCTCTGATTTATAAACAAATACTAAATTTGTCTTGTAAGACAAATAAGATCTTGTAAGACATAAGATCTTATTGACACAGATAACAGATGTAGCCACATATTGTTGGCTTATATCTGGTCTTGTTTAAAAGTGTGTTCCCAGTATATCTTAATCTGTATTGGAGAAAAAAGGTTTGGTTTGGCTTTTTTTTATATCTTTTATAACAAGTTGTGCTAAACAGTTTGGGGGGGGGTTGCAACAGACCTAATTATACTATTGTGCTCCTAACGAGACAGAAAAATGGTATGTTGCATACAAGTAGTAATTACTGGAAGACTTAGAAGATATATTTGAAAAAAGATCCACTGGTAATGGCTTAAAATATTGTAGCTGCTGCAGAGTTTGCTTTTAATGTTAGGTTGGGTTTATTTTCATACACAATACATCTAGTTACCAAGTTTGACTTAACTAGTAGTTGTCTTGCTTATGATGTTGAACAAACAAAATAGAGAAAAAAAACCTACATTTTTTTGAGGTTTACTTTTAGTCTTGGTTTTGTTTGGTTGGTTTTTTCCATCTTTTTAGAGGAATAATATTGTTGAAATCTGAGAACTATAGGGTTTGAATGTGTTATCTTGAGCTGGGTACAGCTGAAGCTGAATTTCATCATCCCTTTATCCACCTTTTTCAATGTGGAACATCTTTAGAAGATGGGGGGAAATCTTAGTTTTACCTAAAGAGAATATTCTCTACAAATGTGTGCTATATAGAGGCATGGAGACAAAAATCTGCTGCTTGCACAGTGATATCATCCTTTTCTTGAATAGTTATGGACCACAAGGACCACAGAATAAGGAAAGGAGTTTAGGCAGGCCCTGTTAAGACTAAATTGCCTTGTTTAGGCACTGTCTTTTACTCAGGATCACTGGAAAGTGAGTCTTACCTTCTAGCTCAAAAAACTTTGTTTCTTTCTGGTAATATGATTCCAAATTGAGACCCTGCATCTGTTCATGCATGCCTGATCTTTTCTTAAAAGACTAAAGTTTTTGGGTTTTCCTCAACAGCAGAAAACTCTGTTGTAGTTGTTAATTGTTGCATGGGATGGGGTGTTCCTGGTAATCTATTGTGGTGAAGTATTTTGAGTATTGACCATCTTTAACTCTGCTCAAATATATTTGAAAAAGAGAGTGTGTATTCACATGTAACTTGAAGCATGGAAATGCTTGAATCCAATGGTGACCACCTGTCTCTATTGGAAAAATAAGAACAATAAACATCAGAAAATCAGCTCTGTCCTTCTCCCTCATGTTTTAGTGTCAGGCACAAATGAGAGACTGATAACTCTTACAGTAATGTCTGGTACTTGAGAGAAGGTGAAACAGAATTATTTATCATTCCTCTATGTTATAAGACAGTACTGAGGTTATGTAACTAAAGATTAAAGCGTGGAGGTTTGTGCTTGTTGGGAAAACGGTGTTTGGTGAAAGTCTTTCTCTCCCTTCAGGTATAAATTAACTAAAAGTCAGCCAACAAACCTATGCAATAAATTTCCATTCAGATAGTATATAAAATAGCTGCATTTAGTAATAATTAATACTGTGTAAATATTCCCAACAATTAACTAAGACTTGAAAATCTCTTTAGTTTAAATATTACTTTGTATGGTCTTAGTTTGCTCACTCCAAGGCTTTCACTTCTATCTCCAGCAAACAGCCACAATCAATATGCACTCTAATATCATTGGATCTGCACTTCCAACCCAGAAATTTACTGCTGCTCTGATATGATTATAGCAATAATGAGTGATCCCTGTGCTTCATGGTTGTGCAATTCATGCCTTTCATGGTTGATTTTGCCCTAATCCTGCTAAGTGCTGTGCAATATTTGTAGGGAGTTATTGAGTGAATGGAAGGTAACAAGTTCAGTTCCGTGTAGCTCCATTTTGGAATTGATTTAGTTCTCTGGAGATATTAAGTGAAGCTTTGTTGAGGGTAGTACAGATCTCCTTTGAGGGTTAATTGTCTAGCAACATAGAAATTCTGAGGGCACTCATTGTATTTTTTCTTTTAGAAGATTGCAGATTCCTAATAATTTTGTACCACCATCTTTATCTGTTTCTATTGGAACAATTACTCTAGTTCATCATACTTAAAAGCATGGAGTTTCATATTAGTTTCACTGACTGACTTTTCTCAAATATCTGTAAAAAATCATACAAATTCCCTCAGCTCTGACAGTTTTTGCAAAATCATGGCACATCCAAAAGGTCAGCTATAATACTTTGGAAATGAGGCCTGGAACATTTCTTTAAATTGCCTTGTCGAAGTCTACAAAGAAATATCATATCTATGTACCAATTGTTTGAAGACTTGATTTTAGAGGCTGTAGTTGCAAATCATCACAATTTGTGTGTCTGAGGTGTGAAGGACCTAAATCTGATTCTAGAGCCACATGTTTTCTCCACAGTTTCAGCAGACCACTGA
The DNA here is from genome assembly GCA_013397555.1 of Urocynchramus pylzowi. Lineage (NCBI taxonomy): Eukaryota > Metazoa > Chordata > Aves > Passeriformes > Fringillidae > Urocynchramus > Urocynchramus pylzowi. Next base: position 320,122 of record VZRH01008306.1, on the reverse strand, counting down.
TTTTTAAACTTCAGATACAAAGCAGTAAGGTAATAATATGAGTGAGGGTGAGAAGGAGAACTTGATCAAAACCTATGTAGAAAGGCAGTTGCAGTTTATGACTTTGAAAATAGCAAACCAAATACACAATAAAATAGGGTTGATCAAGATTGATTTCTCGAACCTGGTTTGTTTTTTGTTTTTTGTTTTTTTTTTTAATTAAAGTCACCACTGGAATATTAGAAAATAATTTGGGCCTGTAGGTTTTAGTATGAGCTGCCATTTTGGTAATTTCTCTGACACTTGAGTTGGAACCGTACACATCTGATTTGTTTAGTTTTTGGTTGGGTTTTTTGTGTTTGTTTGTTTGTTTTCCTTGCTGTGATCACTTGTGACTGAGACAAAATATTTTCTTCAACATCACTGATTGTTTTATTAAAACAATAATAAGCTAGGTATTGCTTTCTTCCATGTATTTTGCATCTGTGTATAACATGTTGTTCTGGTGTAGATCATAGGGCTGCTAAAATTCCAAGTCTTTGCTAAGGAAATTCCAAAATCAATGTTTTGGGAAAATAAGGATCAAGGAATGGGTAGACATAAAATTTCTTATTGGGGAGAGGGTAGAACCAGTGAGGGAACAGAATTATTACCCTTTTATTTCTAGAAAACTATTAATTTTTTTAAAAAGCTTGATACATGCTTTGACTTCCTATGTATGTATTTTAGTAATATAGAATAGAAACCCACACAGTTGTCTTTTACAATTAATTTTTGTATCATCCCAAAAACTTATTTTGTTTCTTTGCCAGGAACAAAGTAGATAATTCTGGAGATTAAACTTCTGTGCATATACTGGAATAAAAATGGACTTGTTTTCGATGAAAGTTGAACCATGCATTCCCCCTAGTCAGTGGGGACTTGATCTTTTTCTATAGGTGATATAATTTGTATGACTGTGTCGGAATCCAAGACATTCCTCTTCGTGCCCCAAACCCAGACAGGGGTCTGGGCGGCCCTGGCAGGAGGCCAAAAACACTTGGGGCTTTGATTTCAGCCCATGGGACAAATTACCAACCTTATATGAGGAATCACAAGTCATAAAAGTTTAGACAGCACAGTAGCAGTAGTTAGAGGGTGAAAGGAAAAAATTTGGGAGGAAAAAATTTTGGATGGAAAAAATCCATCCCTAAGATGGAGGGATTGGGGCGTGCCCTGTCCTTCTTCCTTCTTCTTCCTGACATCCATCTTTTAGGTGATGCTGGCATTTTTAGATTGGTTCAGAGTAGAAAGTCACTGTCTAACATAGGTGTTAGGGACTGGTACACAATTGCAAATATCTAATACGTAGTTCATAGCATAAAAGACAGCACCAGCCCTGTGGGAGGCAGTGCCCTTGGACTGACCTGCTAGCCAGAGCTCAGTGGGTCAGACAGAAAATATTTTAGATAAGAGACAATAAACATCACTGAGAACACGAGCAGAAGACTCCTGACTCCTTCTTGGACAGCTGGGTTGGGAAAAGCGGCTTCCACCAACACCTGGGGTCATCTCAGAGAGCAGAGAAGTCCCCAACATGACTGTTTGAAAAAACTTATGATATAACCATTTTGGTTATAGGAAATCTGGAGTTCAGTACCTTACAAAGTCACTTGGCTTCCAAGGTAACATACAGCTTTATACACTAATCCTCATTTCAGGGCACTAAACCAGATGTGGAACACTGAATTTGTCTATAGCTGTTGCAAACACTTAATTGATGGGATGGGTAGCTCGTTCCAGCAGACCACAGTACCAGCTGGCACCTGCAGAGAATGGCATTGACATTTGTGTAGGGACGGGTAATAACACTGATTACATTTTGTACTCATACACAAATACCATACTATGCATAAAAATTTAAAAAGCTAAAACTCTTCCCCAGGTCAAGTACCATTCTCTGTTAGTTCAGCTGTGTCCTTTTACAAGCTGTCTTTAATGCTTTCATTGGTTGTGTTCTTAAAAGGCAAACACTGCTCCCTTTGGAGGCAGTTTCATAATCAATAGACTTCATTACAGGCAATGTTTTCTCTCACTTTGTTCTTTTTATTAACCCTAGATGACTCTTGCAATCTCTCAGGAATCTAATTCCTAACTCTCTTTGGATCACTTCCATTCTTCAGCCCCCACCCTTATCCCACATAGTTTGGAGATACCACACAATGCCTCCTAGCAAAAACCTTCAGGAATTAACTTCTCTTTGCACTGTTGAACAAAGAGTGCACTTAATTAGTCATCTGATGTACTTGCCAAAACTATTGCTTTTTTTTTTTTTTTTTTTTCCCTTAATGACTTTGTTTCCTACTCTTTTTTTACTACCTGGCCTCATTAGGAACAAAAAATATCCTTTTTCTTTTCCAAATGTTTGGAAGAACAGAATTGTTCACAGGACTAGGTTTGGAAGGTGCAATAGATGTACAGCTGTGAAGGATGCTAGATTTCCAGTTGCCTTCCTAACCAGAACTTAAAATCTCTTGCAATGAGAGAGATACAAAGGCTACACTGATGCTATGTAGTGGAACACTAATTAGCCTTTTTCCTTTATATTCTTTATTTGCATAATTTGATGGAATGGGTACGTTTACAAGGACAAGATTAACAGGAAGTGATCCAATATTGGTATGAAGTGAGCAATTTGGATTTCTTTTTTCCTCAGTAGTGTAGGAAATAGTGCATGTATGTGAGGATTAGCTCAACCAGTATGTCTCAGTTTCTGAAAGATCTTTAAAAGGTGAATCCTGAGGTAGTTTGACACAAAAGTGTTGTGAGGATGGTGAACATTAAGCAATTTACTTTTCAATTAGAATACGTTTATTACTTGCATGGGTCAAAATATTTACAGCAACATGTTGAAACTCTTTTTCTTTCTCTAACTTGCCTTAAAAGCATCTCTCAGTATAGTCTTATTCATGACTTTTTTCCTTTAATAGCATTTTTAAACCAGAAACTAGTATATCTTTTCAGATGATGGAAAAGATGGTGTTTTCTATGGTAGAAAACAGCTAAAATTGGAAACTGAAATCCTTGAATGTTCACCAAGATGAAAAAAAAATATTAGCCTCTCTTTATTCTGTAATTAGAATGTAAATACTGAACCCTGTGAGAGATAAGAGTAGGAGAAAATTAAAAAGCAGATTTCTTTCATTCTACTTGCTTCTGATCAGGTCAGAAAATGGCATAAGCTATTAGTGGCCTGGCAGAGTAGGGAAAAAAAGCAGTAATTATTGATGGTGTCTGAAATATTTCATCATTGCCACAGACCTATCATGGCATCTTTTCAGAAGAGGGCAAGCACCTGCCTTATTCAGCACTGCAGACAGGGCCACGCCCCTTAAACTCTGCTGCTTAAAATCAGATTCTACGGTTTTTGACATAAAAGCAGTAGTAATTTTTGATTCTTGTAACTCCTTATATTGTTTCAAAAGCAAAATATAATACTACAGAGGAATGAAAATAAACTCTCCCTGCTCACTCTGTATTCTGAAGTACTCATATCCCAGGACCTAAAGGGATGATCAGCACAGGATTCTGCCTGTACTGTTCAGTGCCCTGAGGTTATAAACATTTATTAAGAACCAGGCCTATTTCATAATTTACTGCTTTCTCAATGAACAAATAAAAGTCTAGAAGCATAACTATAGTTAGTGTGATAAGGAGAATTATGACTACCAAGTTTCTATTATATTCCAAATTAACTCCCAATATTTCCTGTTAATTTCAGTTTTTCTCTTGCTCAAAAATATGGATAAGCCCTATCTTGCTCAGCTATTTTTCTGATTTTTTTTTTATTTTATTTTCAACGGGCAGGAAAGGGAAAAGGTTGATATGCCTTTATTGTGGGATTTAGTGCTTAGACCATTATTCCAAAAGTTACTTGTGACTTTTCCTTCAAAGACCAATCTGCTCCTCAGTGACTGGATTCAAAAGGTCACTCAAGATCCTGCAGTAAGTTAGCTGTGTGCATTGATCCAGTTCATAAACTCGTACAAAATATGATTCAGTGTGCAGGCTCCCATGAAATACATGATTAATTGCGTGGAAAGTCTTCACCCTGAAATTTGAACACTGCTGTGTGATAAAGGAAAGAACATATTACATCTCTGTGGGCTAATAATTTATTTAGAACTTAGAGAAACATCTGTTTGAGGACAGCAGATGATCATGGCTTATCCAGCCATGGGACATTAGCATTTCTAAAGAGGTGGAAGCAGTTTATATTCCAAAAAAGAATATAAACCTTCAAGCTGTTCTGAGAATAAAGAATTGGCACCAGGTTTGTGTAGGTATCCCTCTTCCCTAATGTAGTCCTGGGAAGAACTTCAGCTATTTAAATGAAGGGGAAAAAAAAAAAAAAAGAAATGGGGAGGTTGAGAGGAAGAAGTGTTTGTGCACAAACTGTGCTTCTGCTTCCTGATACCAAAACTGAAGAAAAAGCTCTTGCAACACATGGGATTGAGTTACATGACTGAAAAACATCAGAGCAGCTTTACAGTTCAGTACACAGAGTGAGAGACCAAGGTATATGATGCAAAAACCTTATCATGATTTTTTAAATTTAATACTATTGATTAACCTGCCTTTGTAAAACCTTGTGTATGTTTAGAATTGCTAATGAATAGTTTTATTCTTTTCCCAATCCCTTTATGTAAGGTTCCTTCAGAATAAGAGTAATACACACAATTCTATTATACTCAATGAGATGATAAAAAATAAAACAAACCAACCAAGCAACACCAAAGAAAAGGGAAATAATGGATCATTGGATAACTTTTACAAAGACCTAATGTCATGGGTTGACCCTGGCCATGTGCCAGTGCCCCCATGAAAGCACATTTTCCCAAATGGTTACTGTGAGATGTGACCCAAAATACAGCAAAGCAGGCTCCATCATCTCAGGGGTAAAGGAATAAAGCTTTATTACATCTACTATAAACACAAAAAGAAAAGAAAAAAAAACATACACACACAATGTCTACAATGGAAGTTTTCAAAACCACTTCTCCCCCCCCACCTTCTCCCATCAACACCATGAGTCAAGGCTTTACCTTCCCAATCCAGCAACCACCCCTCGAACACTCAATTCTCTGTCCAGTACCATCTCTCACTCTACCACCTCCCAGTTCATCAGGAGAGAGGAGTCTCCCTCTCACACCACAGGCCTCCCCCCGGAAGCACGGTCGACCCCTCCTGCGCTTCCATCGGCACACCTGGCAGCCATCCAGGGAAAATCTGCCAGGGTGCAAATCTTCCTTCCATGTTCAGTGCTCTCACCACTGACCATGGATCCAAACTGCTTCTTGGGTGTCCTTTTTTAAGGATGCTTGGCCCAGTTCCAGAAGAGTGACAGTCTCACATTTGGGACAGCAGTCCCCCCCATATTCTTTCCCCTGGGGCCTGGGGCTCTCAGGAACAGAGATCTCCTCATCCATCTCTGTTCCTTCCACATCTTCCTCTGACACACTGCACTCCTCGTGGCTCCCAGCCATCGCCTCCCCCCGGAAACAGTCTCTGAATTATAGAAAGAAATAGGCTCTGTCCCGTGGCTATGCAAGAGAAAAGTCCAGCCAAAAGCCACTCCAATCATCTCCTCCATCCAGGACGCTTCCCATCCTCTGCTGACATTTTCTTACGTACTCGAACTTTCTCTCCACTTGCTCATTTCCATCTAGCTCTCTCTCTTCTTCAGATTAGGGAGGATTAGTGCTTCTGTGGCTTCCATTGTCCAGGAAGGGGTTAAAAATCTCAGCCGCTGTCTGCCAGAACATCTAACTCCCACAGCTGGCTGACCGCGGCTGGGCACCTGCTTCATTCCTTGCCCTCCCCCTTCTCCTCCTCAGCCCGAGGTGCCAGCACAGATAGCACACTTGGAGCTGGCACAGACTGTCTCCGTTCCTCTCTCTCTGGGGGGGGCCCGCCCAAAGCACCCTAGGGTCCCTCAGGGCTCCGGCCTGGCCTGCCCAAAGCACCCCAGGGTCCCTCAGGGCTCCGGCCTGGCCTGCCCAAAGCACCCCAGGGTCCCTCAGGGCTCCGGCCTGGCCTGCCCAAAGCACCCCAGGGTCCCTCAGGGCTCCGGCCTGGCCTGCCCAAAGCACCCCAGGGTCCCTCAGGGCTCCAGCCTGCCCTACCTCGGCCCCGGCCGGCCGCATGGCTCACCCCCTCCCCCACCCAGCCGGAGCTGGGCAAGGGAGGTCAGGTCTGAATCCTCGCTGGACCCAAAGAGGAAGTTCCCCTGGGAATGCTCTGCTTTTAACCCCTGTGTGTTTTCAAGGCGTGTCCAGGTTCCTAGTGGCCACCCCAGGTGCCAATATTCACCTCTGGCCACTGATTGGTTTGACCACCACCTTCCCAAGAAACTTCCTTCCTCGTCAAACCACCACATTTAAGACAATTCTTGTTATGCAGAAGAGGTTCCTTTGTGAAGCTGGAAATACATGTGTGGGCATTACAAATAAATCTATGTCTGAGACATTTGTGGCAATCAGAAATATATTTCGCAGAAAAATCATAAATTGGAAGAGCAATAAAATATTCTTTTCATCTGAATTGCAGGAACAAAGAAAGGTTTTTTTGAGTTTTTTTTGTTTGCTTGTTTTCAACTCTCACCTTTAGCTAGACTATTATTTTCTAGACTATTGCCTTACAGATAAGCCTGAGTTCCAGAAGGGACAATTATGATTTATTTCTTCTTGGCCCAGGCATTGGACACAAACCTTCTAGAGACTGCAGCTGATCCCTTATCTGAGGTTTATATCACTTCTAAGACTGCATTTATTCTAGTCCAGAGGGAGTAAGGCAGTCATCTGCAAGCTACTTCTGTAACAAGCACCTTCTCTAGACCATTTTGACAACTGTAGTATCAACTCTATCCTGATAGCCTACCTTTATAATTGAATGTTTCATTGTTGATAGCAAGATGATAAATGTGCTAGTTGTAATGTTACAGCACTTCTGATTGTCCTGCTTATTGGTAGCTTGTTCTATTTCACCTGATAGAGAAAAAGGAAAACAACTTTAAACAGGCATGTTTTCAATCTAGTAATATCAGATTAAATAAATCCTAATTTGAAGTTTATTTAATAGTCATCATTTCTGGTGACACTAGAAATGCAAACAAGTGCTCTGGCAAAGATGTTGAATGAGTCATGACTAGAAAGGTTTATTAGTTAGATGGGGTTTTTTTGTAAGTATCAAGTATTTGTACTACTAGGACATTGTTTTGATATCTCTATGCAGCCTGAGTCCCTGGTAAACAGTTAGACTGAGTTTTTAAAATATGTATTAAAGAAAAAAGTGGGCTACATGTAGGTATCTTACAGACCTATATCTCATCTCTCTGCTGCTTCCTTCTAACTCTCACTGTCTACACTACTCCTTGCTGCATCAGGTGGTCTGTACGTATTGGATATATTTTCCTGGGGAAATAGCTGAAAATAATTCTATAATTGCAAGCTTAGAATGTGCCATCCATCCTCTGCCTTTGCTCTGTGTGTGCATTATATTTCAATTTTCCCTTGACTGCCAGAGTAATTTCTGTTGTCACTATGAGCAATTTAGATGAATCACTAGACACTCCCACAGTAATGAGGGAAGGATATGAGTCTGTGCATCCACTAGGATTTGGGACCCCAGGATTTATATCACCATAAGAGGGAAGAAGGTATGTTTCTGTGAGAGGGCAGAGCAGCAGGAGCTGCCATAATAGTTAAAAAGAAGTATTCATAACAGTGCTAGGTATAAGAGTCAAGCCAATAAAAAGCTGAGCCCTGGCTCTGGATGCAGAGAACCTGCACCTGACAGGGGAATTCCTGCCAGCAGTGCAATTTGGATTTCCTCTGGAGTCAGGAAGTTCAAGCAGCTGCATAATGATTACCTTAAATGCACACACTCTAAGGTGGGGGCTACTGTTGGTTCCTCTTTCAGGTGCATCCAAGTAGGAGAAGTCAGTATTTGGGCTTCTCTGTAGCCAAATTGTAGATCTGCCACAATTTACTGTACATTTTTCTGCTTTTAAGGTAAATGCTGAACCCAAGAGCAGTGTAGATACTTTGGAAAGTACTTGTACAATCAGGTTAGTACTCCCCAGTGAATATTTTTTTGGCCTGTGTAGTACAGTGTCTGTGATTTTCCTTTTGTTTTTCCTCATTTGTGGTGGATTTTCTAGTTTTGTTTAGTTTTTACACTCAAGAAATTATCCAGGCTAGTGGCTACTGCAGCTGCCAAGCCCACTCTGCCCTGACAGAGAAGAATGTCGAGCTCTTGAACTTTATAGATCCAACTGTATCAAAGGAGCTTTCACTGTAATATTTTGTATATGATGTATTAAAAGATAGCAAATTTTTCTCTTCTTCTTTCTTCTTATCATTACTAATTTTATCTGGTTTTATCAAGGATTAGCAAAATATGAACCTGGAAAGGATTATCTACTGCTTCGTTTTGAAAAGATTCCTCCTCAGGAGAATACCTTGGAATTTTTTTGCTGTCTGTAAAACCTACAGAAAATCATAAATTTTCTTTGGCAATATTTTATTTGAACTGAAGGAAAGTAAAATAAAGATAATTTAAATGGAAATAAAAAAGAGAGAAAATGGTGCTCTGATGGTCTTTAATGTAGAAAGCAGACTAAAAGGCTTGCTTTGGTTTAGCTAAAATAGATTTCCTGAGTGTTCCTAAACTTGTGTTCATTTCTGAGGACTTTTTGCTTTCCAGATTGGATAGTGCATATTTAAATGACTGTTTTAAAAAAATGGAGGTGATTTAAAAATTCTTACCTTGAACAAACAGATAATTGTTTCCATTCTCCTCATGTCCTCACCAGCTTCCTTTCTCCTTTTTAGCTCTCAGATGGTTAAGCTGCCAAAAGTATGCACATAACACATCCTGATTGTGGTTTTTTGACAGTTAAATTACACACAATTAATATTTTGGCAAATATTAGGTTTTAAAAGTTCTGCATGCATCACTCCAGTCTAATATACAAGTTAATTATACAATGAAGAGAAATGGGGCACAGGGAGTAAAATCCTTTTTTATTTTGTAAGGCCATTTCATGTCTAAAAGCAATAAGCAACTATTCGGACTTCTGGTCTAGAAATGAAGGCACATCTTTTATTTCAGCTTTCGCTAGCTTTTTTAGGACATAAGTACATTAGCATTTATATTAGATTTTGACTTATATTTCTTCCTATCTTGCAGTTCTTTTCATGGCATGCTTTGATCATCAGTTACAGTTCAGGATAAGAACTCTGGTTTATTGTGAGCATTCCTTTCCCAATTATATTCTGCAGTAAAAGACAACAGACATGGCAATCACTTTGAGGTAAAGATGGGCGTTAAAAACATTGCATGTCCATGTTTTGGGGTGACCATGGAAGAGAAAGAGCTGAAAGAAACTGAGTTTCTGGTAAATGATGAGGTAGCTATGTTGACTTGTTGCTGTCAAAGAACCAAGGAGTGCAGAGGTGGTGGCTGTAGGAAAGGATTTTGCTTTTTAAATTGCCTGAAAACTAGGGTTGTCTGGGGAGTTACTGCACTAGAATTGTCCTCACTCATCCTTAGTAAAGTCAGACCTTTTAACTACAGGAGATCTGACAATCTGCATGGTTAAGTTTCTAGGAAATCTGGAAAAAGCTTTATAGACCAGCTGCTCCCAACAGCTCAAATAAAAAACTGCCCTCATTTCTTGGAAGAAAGGGTGATCATTTCTATGGTGAAAAGTTTTTAATCTTGTATGTTTTGAATTCAAATTTTGTAGAGATGTAGAACTCCAAACTTATGTTCATGTAAAAGCGTTCTGATTTTGCATAAATTTTGTTCTCTCTGTAAAAATGATTTTATATAAAATGACAATGTGAGAGTCCACAGCTCAATTTCATGTGTGTAGAATTGTGTCAACAGGATTTGGCAAATACTTTGATACATCTAAATATAAGGTCTGTGCTTGCTTTAGTTGGATAACTGATAAAAGAGAGTCAGATCTGCTATAGTATAGGTAAGTACAGCACTGAAATCTATAGAGCCAGACTTCTGCAGCATTAAAAAAAGGACCACATCCCATAGGAACAATGTTGATAGCTCATCCTTCATATTGAGGCTACTGGAGCACATTTTGTAGTCAGTCTAAAATTGCTCTGTAAGGTTTGATGAGGATCCAGGATTTTTTCTGCTTTAGGGACCCCACAGTGCCAAACATATACACAGAAAAGGGATATTAATATAAGGGCTTTTGGACATCAGACACTCAGTATTAAGCAGTGCAAAAATTGAGGCAGGGTGTGAAGAATGAGGAACAAGATTTTACTACTGTATTTTTTTATATAAAAGGGTATTGCTTACTGTTACATAAGAACATAGTACTAAAGGGAGTCTTAAGGCTGTGCAACTGGTGAAAGAGGGACCATTTTCCACTGCATATTCCCATTACTTTCCTGTTTCTGTGTCTCTGAATAGAAAAGTGTCAATTTAGCCAGTTTGCATGTCAAAAAGCATTTATTTTATTTTTCTAACTTGGTAAATGTGTTCTCTGCAGTGAGAATCTAGACTTATATGAAGTAGGGAAATGAGTTCACATCGTCATATTCCAGCTAGAGTACTTAAGACTCTAGCTGGAATACATTCCTTGTTGGCTGTATACATTCCTTGTTACCTTTCTCTTTTATGAGACTCCAGCTTTGATGTCTGGGTATGAGGAACATCCCAGTAAAGCATACAGAGCACCCCTCAATCATGAGTCTCATCAGGACTTTACAGAGGTGGCCTGAAGGGTGTTCAAGGTAACCTGAACTATGGGGAATTACAGTAACTGGTCAGCTCCTCTGTGCTTAGATGGCATCTTGGAAGTGCCCTGGTCTTCCTTGAAGGTCTGTGGTGCCTGCATGGTAGAATCAGATGCCATGAGATAGAAGTAGGCAGCATCTGCTGAGAAACTGAGCCTTGACATCTGTTGAAGAATAGTGCTGTGACAGGGAAAGCTGTACATGCATTCTGATATGGATTAAGTGACAGACAGGGTGATTCAATTCTATTGGAAAAAGTTCATGAATCTCACCAAGACATGGATCTGCTAGATTCCCTTCCTCATTTGAAGTTTTGAGTTATTCATGTTACTCCATCTGGATTTCCACTGATGTTACCTTGCAAGCAAGTAAATCCCAAAAGGTACCTGGAGGGGTGAATGAGTATTGAAAGACATAATCTATATAAACATGAACTCTTCAGCAGGTGGCTAGCAGGAATATTCAAAGCTAGTTCTTGACCTGAATTGAGAACTCTTTCTGAAGAAGGAGTGCTGCCATGTTCTCCATTGCGGAGTAGAATCAGCAGCATGAGTGAAAACAAGTGCTTTAAGGATCTTTAGTAAAGATAGTGCTATATATCAGGATGCTAGAGTTCAATTAGCATTTATGATATGGGATTTTGTAAGTTATGTTTTGAACTATTGTGACTAGAGAGTCTTTTACCAGAAAACTGTATTGGAGATTTCACAATAGTTTTGAAGCTGTTTTCAAAATGGAAAACCAGTTACATTTTGTTTAAAATAAGAAAAAAGACCAGTTTAAACAGTCTCTGCTCTAAGAATTTCTTATGACTGTGAAGAGCAATATAGACCCTGGAGCTGAGAGAGGAAAAGGGCAAGCTTGAAAGGTGGAGGATTCCACCTCTCAAGTTGGATGGACCATATTTCATGGCTCTGGGAGTCACTGTAATAGGAAACCTGTTTGTGAAAAGCAGGATGTGATATAGAAGAGCAGGGCAGGAAAATCAGCTTCTTGTAAAAAAGTCTCAGCTGTAAAGGGAGAACAACTGACATCAATACTGCACTTGGAAAAAGCCAACAAGCTTGGAGTCTAGTGCATAAAGACTTCTGGAATTATGGTAAAACTGTGTTGCCCCTCACCTGGTGTCCCCCTAAAGACAAAAAAGCTTTTAATCTGAATGATTGGCAATACAAGCTCATTTTCTTTCCTCTGATTTTAGCCCTGGGAAGTGTACTCCAGAATCCTGCGTATTGACCAGCTAAAGCTGAAACTGAAAGAGGTGGGAAAGGGAGGGATGATCTTGTTCTGTTTTTACATTTCTAAGTCAACCTTCTGTGAATGAAGATGATTTTTTAAAAATATCATCTCTTATAATAAAAGTCTATTCTTGCTTTTCAGAAAAAAAAAATTAAAAAAAAAATGCCTAGTGCTGGGAAGCTTCCTCGTGGGGGGCAGGATTTAAATGTTTTGGGTCCCATAAAACAATGTAAAGCACAGCACAGAACGTTGGCAATAATGAGAACTGGCAAAATCCTTACTTTGTGTCACAGACTGTGTTCTGTGTTACTGAATGTACTTGCAGAGGGCTACCTAAATCATCACCCCACCTTGCCAAGCCCCATGTTATTAAGGAGCAGATGCAGTACTAGAAATGAAAGAAAGAGTCATCAAGGTTCTGTAAGGGTGAGAAATGCAGGATCCATGCAGCAGCAGCTGCCAGCTGTTGCACTTTGTAGGACAGTGGTTGTAGGGGTAGTTTTGCAGACATTTCTGATCAGGTTATCATTAGGAGAGCGTGTTATGGATGGATTTGAGTGTGCTATGTCTTATCTTCAGATTTGCAGCATGACAAGTTCCAAATGAAATATGGTTGCTATAGGAGAACTCATATTTTTTTCATATCTTTGTACTGTACTGCAAGATATTTTATCAGCAAAGATAACCCAAGCAGTGCTAAAGATTGTGAACATGAGCAAGGAAAATTAATAGAAAGTTAATTTACCAGACATTTCGAAAACAGAAGAAAATGAGAGTGAGTGATGCAAATTTCTGCAGGCTGCTACAGGATAAGTTGTGCATTTTTCAAAAACTCAAATGCAGAGCATTTATTTGGTGTCTCTCCTATTAAAAGATTTGAAGAAAGATTAAAACTGATGGACTGCAGTACTTTTGCATAGTTAGCTCCAGACATATGCTGCAGTTTCCTCAAGCCAATACACAAACCCACTGTTTTCAATCTTAGTCTTTGTATCAGAACCTGGCAAATTCTGTTTTTCCAAGTCTAATTCAGCATCTTCATTTGGAAAGTCTGCCTTGCTCATAATCTGAGTACATTATGGTTACATCCTATACTGTCCCAGTGTCTGTTTTTGTCAGTTCAATAACATAACGTACCAGCATTGATATGTGTAGTTGAGGATGAGGATCCTCAGGCAAGATAGAGGCCTTAGAGGTAGGCTTTTTTCTGCATGTTATTGCATATGGCACTCCATCCCCCACAGCATGCACAATTATATTTTTCTGCAAGAAAGGCAGTAGAAGAAAATGTCTAAATCTGCATCTGAATTTACAATTGCATATATGCATATATCAAAGATGTTTATTAGCAGTAACCAGTTCTTGCTCAGCTTGTGAAATCTAAGCTCTGCAATCTCTGAAGTTAGTTTGCCCATGCCCCTGCTCCCCTCCCTGGAGCCTAGCTACCTGTCCCAGTCTTGCTTGAGACAGGTTTCTCTGCTGGAGTTACAACTTTAACCACTTCCACTGAATTTGGACATATCAGGGAGTTGGTTTTTTTCTCACATCCCACTGCTTTCCATTCAGTAGAGCATACTTGCCATCTGGAGTGAAACAGAAAACATAGCAGTTGGCTGCTGGATGTGTAGCCAAAAGAAAAGGAATTTGTAAGTAAGTGTGTCTGAAATCTGTTAACTGGAGAGAATAAATGGATAATGAAGAATATAGGAGGGTAAGTGATTATTGAAGCTTGTAAATGCATAGGAAGTGTCAAGTGATATAACATAACATAGCACTGAAGGAGAAGCTGTATGAACAAAGCTCATTTGGGAAACTTTGAACCTTTAGCCACTCACAGAAGTAAGAATAATTTTTTGTAGACTACAAAAAATGCTCCAGAGCTCCACTTATGCTGCAGAGTTCAGTCCCACCTGAATTCTTTTTGACACAGTTCAACCATGGAGACCTAATACTTGGTGTTTCTGAGTCATGAAGCACATTGCAGGTCTGTCCAGGAACAGCTGCTTTAAAAAAATGAAAAATATAGATAATCCAGGTCTAGAAAAGTATTGTGTTCTATTCTTAATATTTGGGTGACCATCAGATAAAAGGCATTTTATTCAGAAACATTAGAGATTGTACTACTTCTATCTACTTAAAAATGGAGAGAAAACAACTAAGAGAATAACCTATTGTTATGTAACATCATGCAAGAAAGTTAGAATTGGGCAAAAGATAATTACTACAAAGTATGTGAATAAGCATTTTGTCTGTTTGAGTCCTGTCCTGAGCTGCCTTAGCTTACTCATAAAACCCAAATGTAACTGTGGAATTGATTATTTGCTGCACATTTAGGTAACACAATAACTGGTCATGAAAATTCCTTTTGCTAATGATTTTTATATCACTTGGTGTAGCTGTGTCTGTATATTACTATTCCTTGTGCTTTAGGACATCCTGGATGTACCAAAGAAATGCTGACAAATCAGATCATTCAACTGTAAACTTCTCCTTGTGATCCCTGCTTCTCCATTATGGCCTACATTATAAGAGTACCTCTAATTCAAGCTCTCAATTTTTACAGAGGGGAGTAAGAAATATTGCTTAAATTACATCACCCAAGGAAAGCAGGGAAGGAAAACTAGCATGGGATAAAGCAGGATCTAAGACACACAACCACAGCTGCTAATTATTTCTGTATAAATAGCAGGTAGGCATGGGCTAAGGTAGACTTCACAGGGTAAGTGTGAGGACAACTACTTAATTGTTGTTAAATGCATCAAAAAACTTTTAAAGTAAAGAAATATTTGAAAAAGTCCAACAGCTTTTTTTTTTTTTTCCCTGCTCCAACTCCTTTCAGGTAAGAGGAGAAAGGAGAATACCATCCAAGTGAAATAGTCCCATCATATCTGTAATGCTAAGAGAGAAAAGAGGACACTTTTTAGTTTTCCATTTTAAAGCATTTTTATGGAATAGAGTACCAGCAGATCTCTTATTAGCTGTGTTTTGTGCCAAAAACTTATACAGTCAGTACCAAATAACTAACAGAATATAATTTCAGCATGTGCTATTAAATGTGTAAATAAGTGTGCATTGAGGACAGCTCAAAACTAAATTTCACCAATGTTAATAAGATCTTACAGAATATAGAAATAGAAACAACTGTAGAAAAAGGAACATATTCCTAGGATAAGAAGGCTTGTAAGGAGACAGGGCTGGAAATGCAGCATTTTCCTCTTCTCCTTTTATTGATCTGACAAAAGCATTATATGTGGTAAGTTGCTGTGCTCTTTGCACCCTCACAGAAAATCCTTATCTGCTTAAGTCATTTGCAGTGGATTTCAGAACTGCTTCATGTGAGTACCAAATGAAGCTCAACAGACTGATACTTTCCATAGGACAACTCAAAGAATCCATCTTGTAACTAGTCTTGTACATGCTGTTCAGTACAGTGAGGTACATGATTGCTGTGACCTTCAAGTGAGCATTTGGATTTTTGAAATTCATGAGTGTCACTTATTCTCTCCAAATAGTCTAAAAAAGCTAAACGAACAAGTTAAGAATTCTTGATTATAGCCACACATAGGTTTTCCACTCCAATTTCTGATTTACAAGTACTGGAACAGAAATGTATTCTTCCCCAGACAGCTTTAAATTTGGCTATCAGATGAAAAATTAGGGTTGCTAGAGGGAACAACAAAAAAAGAGTGTCTGTTGACCCTCTAAACTGAACTCCTTGTCTGAAAGCTGCTTGTTTTTTGGTATTTGCTGAGTAATAATGAATGCCTACCGAGAAATGGACTCAGAAAAAAAAAGAAGCTATTCCTGACAGGCAGATTCAAGAAAACAGTAGTCTGGCATCAGGCTCTCCACCAGGTATATTAAGGTTTTGAGATTTGTTTGTCATGCAGGATAATTCTTTGGGAGCTGGACAGAAGAAAAATCTGCGGGCTGGAGTTCTGCTATGGAAAAAACAGCTTTCCCCTCTCTGGAGGACACTGTGCCATGAATTGATGAGTGGCAATGTTCACACTTTATGTTCACCAAGGTGTTACTGACTAAAGTCCAGCTGTGAGAGACCAGAGAAATTGTCCATTTGAACTGAATGTGAGTGCTCAGCTCCTGTGCAGTGAGGTCGAATGAGTCAACAGGAAGCAGGGTTACTGCCAGAGGGGCTTCAGGAGCTGTAAAAGTGCTCCTGGCTGCTTGCAACACAGCATGGGACTCTTCAAGATCCCAACCACGTGTAACAGTGTGAGCAGCCTGGCTTTTTGAGGGAACACACTGGTCTATCCAACCTCTTTGACTGGAAAATCATTCAAGTCAAAGGATGCACCCAGCAGCAGGAATGCCTTGGCCCACAGGCTGAATGGCAGTGTAGGTAATTTAATGCCTGGGTACTCACCAAAGCTTGACTCACCATTGCCTCAAAATGCTCTCATCCTCAGCTTTAAGAATTTTCCTCTAGTGACATCAAGAAATATTTTAACTATTATGTTGTCCCTAATTTTAAACTTGCATCAAATTGTAAATAATAAGCTTTTGGCTACTTGAGTCAGAGGTGAACCTATTAAAACCACATTTGCTTACAATCCAACTAGGATTAAAATTTTATTCTCCTTCATGAAATCTCCACAGAAATTTCAGGGCTGGGAGGGAAATGTGAAAATTAGATGTGAAATTACACAAGGTTCTCTGGTAGGTGTGTGTGCAGCTTTTTGTGAGCATTTAGTGACACGAAGTATCTCTTTTTTTTCCCTTAAGGACAACACTGCACATGCTTATTTTAATATGGTAATTGGAAATGTAAATAAAATACTTAAATTGACAGTGAATGTAAATGTGTGCTAAGATCAAACTCTGTAAGACAGAAGTTTGTTTTTATGTGGGTAGTTGTCTGCACCAAAGGGACAGTAGCAGGTGATTCAATAGCATCAGTGTTTTGAAGAGTTATAGCCAAATCTGCCAAAATATCTCAGACACAATTCTGTCTGAGACCTAGGTCCCATAATTATTACTTTCTGTTAGTCCTGAGACAGTACTTTTATACCTTAGACTTTTTTTTTCCCCAAGTTTACAGCTGAAAGGAAAGAGCAGAGCTCTCTCTATCTAATAGAATGAGACTAAAATTCTCCAGTTATGTGTTTATTAATATGTTGTATTTTGAATGTGAAGGATGCCCACCATTGTTCATAAAGGAGAAAAAGTTTAGACTCTCTGACTTCAAGTGCTTACAATCTTTGGACCTTATCCCTCCTGAAGTGGAGTTCTGCAGTTGCCTGTAAAAGGTGCAGGACTCAATTCTAAATCATCCTAAAAAACATTTAGGCTCTATTAAATAAATGTACTTTTGCTAAGGAGCTGAAGAAAAAGCCACCAGTCTAACTTATTCCATATAACCAAGAGGGTGATTAAATGTTCCAAATATGCAGAAGTCAAATGTCCCATTTCTGCTTTAAATCTTTTCCTTTTATAGGCTGTGGGTTATACTCCCTGCTTTGAAAACCTGTGCTGTTTAGGAACAAGAATTTATTTACAGTTTTAAAAACTTGCAACTAATCTTGGATGAATAGTCTGAATTAACCTTTGGCAGAGAAGTTGTAATTTCTAAGCCAACACATAACTGTATTTTGCATTAGTTTAGGAATATTGGGTACTTTGAGGGGTTAAGAATGAAAAATTTTCCATGATTCATATCTCTTTTAGCTTGAAAAGTCAACAAGTCGATTCCAGTGTAGCCAAAAGGGGTTTTCAGTCCAAAATGTCTCATTGCTTGCAATTAATTTGGGCTCTTGCAATTAGGGTTTTGTATCCCAATGCATTAATGCATTAAAGCAGCTGCACAATGAGTAGTGCCACATGTTTGAACTAAAAATAATCTGTGTACATTGTTGCTGTGCAAACAGTTGTACATTTTGGTCACTGAAGATAATCTCTGTGTTAGAACAGCAGAGACACATATGAGATGCAAATTGTACAACTGTGAGGGGACAATTGTGTGTGCCTGCTTGTGCCACTTACCCACGCCCTGTCCCTTTGTGTCTCAGCAAGTATGCTGAATCCTGTTATTTAAATCCATGGAAAAGTACATCAAAACTTTTAGTGATAAACATACTTAGGCAAATGGAAACAACTTTATTTTCCATGAAATAAGGATTTTGGAGCTTAGACAACTGACATGGTGCTTTAGGGGCGGGGGAAAATAGGCTGTGCTAGTTTAGAATGAATTCTGTCTTGCAGATGTATCCATGGGAGAGGGTAAAAAACCCTCTCAGCTGAAAATGGCATGCTTTCCAACTTTCTGAGCTCAATCCTCCTTCCACCGTGCTGGTTTTGGCTGGGGTAGAGTTCAATTTCTTCACGGTGTCTAGTACAGGGCTGTGTTTTGGATTTGTGCTGAACACAGGGCTGATGAAATAGAGATGTTTTTTGTTATTGCTGAGCAGGGCTTACACAGAGCCAAGACCTTTCCTGCTTTTTGTACTGCCATGATGGCGAAGACACTGGGGGTGCATCAGAGGTTCAGAAGGGACACAGCCAGGACAGGTGACCCCAACACATCAAAGGGGTATTCTAGACCATATAACATCATGCTCAGTATGTAAAGTGAAGGGAACAAGGAGGAAGGGGGGACATTTGGAGTGATGGCATTTGCCTTCCCAAGTAATCACTCCGTGTGATGGGGCTCTGCTCTCCTGGAGGTGGCTGAGCATCCCAGCCCATGGGAAGCAGTGAATTAATTCCTTGTTTTGCTTTGCTTGTGTATGCTGCTCTTGCTTTCCCTATGAAACTCTCTATCTTGGCCCACTAGTTCTCTGGCTTTGACCCTTTCAATTCCCTCCCCAGTCCTGCTGGTTGAGGGGTGAATGAGTGGCTGGGTGGTGCCTGATTGCCGACTGGGGTTAACCACAACATCTGCTTACTGGTCAGTGTTTTGTGGCACTGTCAAAGAGCCTTTGTCTTTCAAGTAACTCCAGAAAATTTATTCTGATCCCCATCCTCTTAACATTCATGAGTGGCTTGCCAATGGGTGCCAAACTTAGAGTAATCTTTGGGTCTCAAAAGCACTTGCTTCTACTTCCAGCCTTGCACCTTAATCTCTGCTCCCCATTCCAATGTAAGTTATACAGAGGAATAGATTATGTCTAAGTTTTTTTTTGTTCTTCTTTTGTTTCAGTTCTGCAGCCTGCATCTTACACTGTGTATACTGGTTTGTGTCCAGTGCAATACTAGACCAGAGCCTGGGTCATCACACATGCTGGGAACTAACTGCTGGCAGAGTGCAGCATAATGAAGGAGACCATACCATGTTTCATTAGAGGAGAACAGGACTGCCAGCTATCACTGCTTTGTGGGTAATAACATCTTAGGTGTGTTGTCTGTCTGTGTTTTCCAAGCTTATGCACAGTGCAATGTGCTTGACTGCCAACAGCCATAACTGACAGACTTTGGCTGCTGCCTCTCAGCATGGACCCCTGCCTCCAGTCAAACAGCTTGGATTATAAATTTCCAGTGGAAATTGTGAAACTCCATTCCTCCAAGTAAGTCATGATCTTGTTTAATGGGATGCAGTTGCAGGTGGCTGTTAATCACCAAGCAAAATCTGAACAGTGTGTGTGTGCCCTGTCTGAGCACAACAGAATGGCAATATGGTGAAAAAACATGCCTAGTTATAGTACTAGCCCATAATGTATAACAGAGGATAATATAATTATGTTTTATAAACTAGATGGTTTTAACCATTTTTGTGTCATTAGATAAATATCTAATGTTTTCAATAGTTCTCTTATGTCTGTTAATGACAATATATTATCATATATTACATGCACTTTCTGGTTATCTTTCTTCCAAAAAGGCAGCAGCAATTGAATACTGACAGTGGAGAAAGAGGGGCTGGGATCCTGCAGCTGAGCACACAGGACATGCAGCATAGTGACAGAGAAGTGTTTAGTTTCCCATTCAGAAGGAATCAAGAGAGGAAGTTTTTAAGTCCAGAGTATTAGCTATAAAGATTCTTTTATTTGTGAATAAAGAAACTGATTGCTATTGCATCTGTTCCTGAGAGAATGGAAAACAAAAGGGGATATATCCCCTCTAATTAGGATTACAGCTAAACCTGGTTATTAACTACTTCTAAAGGTGAAAAACAAGTATTTGGGCCAGAAAGAATGATGGTATTTAAGTACATCTTTCTCTTATTTCAGACATGGTCTCTGCTTTTAACTCTGTGTTCATTTGTTCCTTTAATTTTTTTTCTCCTTTTTTTCCCTTTTGAGAGTGAGACAAGAGTAATGTGTGCCCACGGAAGAACTTGCATTGTGCAAGGGTTTCCACTCCATTTTGGCAGACAAGTAGATGTGGTTCTGGCATCACATTTGTGCTCATTTGGGTTTGTTTACTCACAGCAAACAAACAAAAAAAATAAACAAAAAGCTGTGAGATAGCAAATTTTTTTACTTGTACTTTTGCCAAGATGCACTTGTGTACTCTCTCTGTGCAAGGATTTTCAGTAATGATGGCATTAAACTATACTCTCTTCTCCCTTTGGTCATGGCAACTAAGCTCATTTATTTTTATTTAAATTGGCTATTTTAGAAATGCTCTTATCAGTCAAACCAGCTTCTCTTTTCTAGAACAATAACAGAGTTGTGTGAATAAATATAAATACTGAAAAAAAATCTTGTAATGTAGAGCTAGAGAAAATGAGATATTAATTTTCATAATGTATTAAAGATTTCTGTGTTTCTCCCTCTCTTTACCATAGTAGTTTGTTTGGACAAATTTTAAGGTAGGTTTAGCCCTAGAAATGTCAAGGTTTTGAACTTGGATTTTTTTTTTTTTTTTAAGCATCTTGAAGACCCTATGCATCCAACGTTCCTTTACCTGAGTTGTGTTCTCAAACTTTAATTTATAGACCATGAATAAAGCAATTAAAATATTTATAAACACAGGAAAAAAAGAAAAGGATTCTTCAAGAATACCTAGAATTGCAGGTTGTGTGCTTTCCAAAAAAAAAAAAAAAGAGGGTTAGCTTATGAACCCATGAGAATTTCTCAGTTGGTTTAGGTAGAATTTTTGAGAACCAGCCTTAGGCTTCAATGCCTACCTTGTACACTGCGGGGAGTACTCAGGAGGGTTTGAGGACAAAAATGGAATCCAAACATTTACAAATTGTCTGTTTCAAAACAGACACCTAAATGTGTCCAGTTAATAAACTGTAAGCATTACTTTTTTTTTTGCATATAATGCTTCTCTTCATTTAGGTCTTTTTTTCATCAGATAGTGGAAGGAATGGAAATATCTTTTGATTNCATTAAATTTTTTTGCATATAATGCTTCTCTTCATTTAGGTCTTTTTTTCCATCAGATAGTGGAAAGAATGGAAATATCTTTTGATTTTAAAAACTTCCTTGACTAGGCTGTCTGTCCAGCATGTCTGGCACACAAGGGAATTTCCTTCTCTGCTTGAATATATAGATTCAGAAGTATGCCACTTATTTTGGAAGCTGGCCTTTCTGCCCCATCTCCCTCCCCTTTTTTTTTTTTTTTTTTTTTCTCAGAAGATGCACCAGCCTGAAGTGTGGGAATAAAATGCATCATCCATTAAATCAGAGGGTGATCATCAGAAGGTATGTGACAATTTATTAGTTTATTTTTCATCATCTGTCTGGGATGGAAAATAGCCCAAGTATGTCAGTATTTAATATTAAATAGTAGATAAAAAAATAATACATTTAGTGTTGGTTGTCCATGTATCAATGCTTTTGGCTATGCTCAGCTATAGAATATTTTGTCTTCATTTTAGTTTTGCTAGGAAATAAATAAAGGTGGTTGTTTACTCATAGGTGCTTAAACATATGAACTACTGTTCTTACATCCCCATTGTTTTTACTGCCTTGTACTTCAGTGCCTATATGCTACCATCTGATTTTTCTCTTTTATTTCCCCCCTGTAGCCTTGGAAAACTCAGCCTTGAGGAAAATTAGATGCATCTGGAAACATTCAAAAAGTCAAAATTCAGAGTCAAAGAGGAGGGTTAAGTGCTAAGGTATTTCAGGTTTCAGAATAAAGCACGTAATACAGGGGGGTTAAAAATTTCAGTTTTGGATTCAAACACCTAAATTCTATTCCATGCCCACATTAGGCACCTAGGTCTTGCTTTTTCTAAACAAATAATAGGGGTTTTTAACAAATATTCTTTATAGATATACTCAAGTTCCGAGTATTGTAATTGTCTGTAAAATTGAACACAAAAATAAAGAAATGTTTAAGAAAGGTAAAATCACTTTTTAGGAAAGTATCAAAATGCCAAAACAAAATCTAGACCCCCAAAAAAATCTTAATATCTATAATTTCTGGTGCATGAAGAACTGGACCCACTTAACTACTAGCTCATTTAGACTTGCAGCAAGCTGTAGTGTTCTAACAAAAATATACATACTGCTCATAGTGACTTGCACTAAAATGGTGTTCATGCAGCCCAACTGCTGTATGAGAGACATTTCTCTCCCCCAAGAAAATGTGGATACCTAAACCCAGAACAGAGGATGAAGCTTGGCTGCTGCAGACTAGCCCTTATTCCCCTCAGGGAAAGGATTAGCTAACTTCTGGATATGAGCTGTGGCAAGAAGCAGAGGTGTGAGAAATCACAGGACGACAGTGGAAACCCACAACTGAGGAGACCAGATGATCAAAGAGGATCTCTCAGAAATCTGTGAGTACAGCCCTGCATTCTGTGCTGAACAAGAACACTGAGGCAGTGGGCTGCAAGCTCCTGATGAATTAGAACAAGTGGTATTGGAACAACAGACACAAATAATTAGCAATTCTGCTGTGTACTGCACTATTAAATATGATTCAAGTAATGGAAGACTGTTCAAGGCAGTGTATCAGGGTCAGAATGACCTGCACCTATTTCACTTCAGAGAAGTGGGAGAGAAACTTGGGAGAGAAAAGAATGGAGAACAGCAGATGGAAGAAAAGATTTTAAATGGAGGGTTTAAAATGCATACAGCTATCTACAGGGGTTTTTTTCATTGAAAAAGTTTAATAAAAAATAGGGCACTATCTGAACAACCTGAAATTGAGCTGAAGCTCTTATTGTATTTTATATTAGTCACACTATCAAAAAAAGGAAGTTAAAGTAATTTATCTGAACCCTAACAATACTGCTTAGAAGTATAAATTTGACTAAGAAGTAAGAAAATTAGTCTTCTAAAACATGAAATAGGGCACTAAAGATCAATCTTTATTTCCAATGGCAGATAACTGTTTGATGAGTAGTATAGAAGGCTATTGATAGCCAATGGAAAAAAAAGAAATCTATTTTTGTTTGTTTGTTCTAGTGAAATTAATTCTTTAGAGGCAATGGTTTTGCAGTAAATAAATTTGTTTCTATGTAAATGTAAAGAGCAGTCATTGCAGTAACTCTTCACAGAGCATAATTTGGCGGGAGTCGTTTTGCTTGTGGTTGTTATTTTGGTTTTCTTTACTAGGAATCCCAAAGGACTCTAAATATAGATATAATCAAAAATTGTTTCCTTTCTGTTTGGTGAATTGACACGCTACAAACAATTTATGATAGAAGAAAGGCAATTTAATTTTAAAATGTTAGCTAGTCAATCCAGTGAAACCTGCTTGAAAGAAGGACGAAAAGAAGCATGGAGCTCCATTAGTAACAGTAACACACATTATGGGGGGAAGAACAGAATACTCTTATGCTGATTAGAAAATATTAGCAGGTTTTTTTACTTTAAAATTTGCAAAGATTAGTGCTTTGTGGCTTTCTCCTGCAACACCTTGTTGCCTGAGCATGGTTTCAGTCAGCTGAGATTGTGCAAGGGGCTGGAGGCACGGACCGCTCTTCTCCTTCCTCATGCTCTCAACAGGTCATGCTTCTGAACTCCAGACTGACAGGTTCAAATGCTGTGGCACAAGGGTAGCAGGATAAAGGGTCTGTTTGTTCCTTTTTGTATTTGGGAAAGCAAATAAGGAAAATAAATAGTTTTATTAAGAAGGCAAAAATAAATGACCCTTTCCCACCAAAGCATTGTGATGAGGGTGAGTTATAATGAAAAACAGGAGCTGGAAAGAAAATTTTCCCCTGTTTGGTCAGTCTTCTCACATGCAAATCCTTTCCCTAAAGAAACATTGCTTGATTTCTCCATTTTTTACATTCCCAGAGAATCTCTTTTAGAGAGAGGGGACCTACTCTCTGTGCAGTATAAAGTCAGGGCCTAAGGGTCCTGGAGCTTATGGTTCAAGGTGCTCTGGTGCTCTAAGATACTGAGGGAGAAAATCCTACACCCATCCTCTCCTGTACTTGGGAAACTTATTACTGGCTTCCTTATCATATCCAGACCCAGTAATGGCCATAGAAAAATAATAATCCCAGTGATTACTGTGCAGTAGAAGCTACACTAACCCTTTTACAAAAACAAAACATTATTTTTGCAGCAATAATTCCTCAGATTTGCCTGTTCTTGAGCAGTATATTCTAAGGCAGCTTTTTTCAACTTTATACTATTTCAGATTTTTTATATTATTATTTTTAATCTCTGATCAGAACAAGAAGGGATAACCTATTGTCTGCAGAAGTTATCTGGATGTGTACAGTGGCATATAGTCTTAAAGATAACAAGTAGGAATGGAACAGAACTTGCCCAGATGAGATCCTAAGCCTTCTTCCCGGGGAAAAAAAAGGTCCTATGAAATTGCTTTTATGCTTTTTTTGAAATTGCTTTTTTAAAAATTGCTTTTATGGCCATATGTATAGTAGATAAGATTATGCCATTTCTGATACTTTCACCAAATAATTTCTTAACAACAACATCTTTTTTAAATAACTTTGGAAATTACCTATAATTTATTATAATGTTTTAAATTATTAGAGAGAATCTGTAGTTTATTTGATTGGGCCTTTTTTTTTTCCCAAACTGAGTTATTCCTCTTCCTCTTTTCTATTTCAATAATATGTCATAAAAATAGAAAACAGGAAAGTCAAATTTAACAACGCTGCTACAATTACTAATGACCCAGTTTCATTGCAAGATACAAAAGTATCTGGAAATTCTATTTTATGTTCAATATGGCTTCTGTCATTCTTAGAAGATGCAGCCATATCTGATAAAAATATTAAATTTCTTAAATGTAAGTAGGCTGATTCCTGTTCAACTAGTGGGATCTGCAAAGCTAGGAAAAAGCAGAAAGGACCGAATAAACATAAAAAATTACTTGCCTGACAGAAATTAAGACTTTTGTAGTGTGTCAGGTTACCATTGCTTTGAGCCATTGACAGTAACTGGTGTTTTCACACATAATGCAAATTAATCCTTCGAATTTAGAAATCAGTATAATGCAGGTCAGGTGCAGATTTCTTCTGTCTGTGGCCTCACCAACCTACAAAGAGAGAAGGGCAGGGGCTTGAATAAGCCTGTAAAGGCAATGTTCTATTGACCAGGACACCTCCCATGCTACCACACATTGCTCCAGCTAAGTGTACCTGAGAAGTCAACTGACTTTTGGAAAAATTGTCTATTCTGGAACTGCTACTACTTGTTTTTAAATTGATTTGTAGCTTAGGAAAATGTAGGTGGCTGAGAAATACAGTTTTGTTGTCAAAAACTAAGTGAGCACAGATTAATTCTTCATCATAGGTACAGCCCTTCTGTGTATAAAATTTTTAGTAAAGTAAGTGGTAATTAAACATTAAAATTCCAAATGCTATCTTGCTTCCAAATTTAGGTCTGGCATATGGGTTTGGAAGTGACAAGGCAACGTATATCTATAGAACCAGTACAGACTGTTCCATCTGAGGCTTCACTGCCATCCCCTGTGGCATGGTAGGCTTGGCTGTGTAGGTATTCTCAATATTCTGTTTAGCTGTCCAAAGAGAGTACAAAGAAACAGAATTCTTACACGTTATTCTGAAATCCCCTTTTGAAATACAACTAATAAATTCCTAGTATTAATTATAGATACATGACTATATCATGAATATATATATAAATTCATATTAACTATATCTCAATATCATACTGAACAATGTGAAAATGAAGGTTCATTGAAAGGATGAAATAGGAGCAGTTTCAAGAGGGTAATTGTAACAAGCAATTGCCTTTTTTTTTTTTTTTTAATATCCATGCTGATACTGAAATAGAAAGCTCAGGTTATTCAAATGAGAGTAATAAGACTAAATGTAGAGGACTCTGACCCTTTAGGGATGGTAGTTAAAATGAAGTACCAAAAGAAATTATCATATAAAGATTTGGTTTATAAGTCTTGCTACAGACTGATGTTTCAGTCCTTTGCGTGCTCCATCCTTTCAAAAAGTATTTGTGTTGGCACTCCACTGTCCTTTCCCACACAGCCTCACTAGGGTTTTTGGGAACTGATGCTATTTGGGAAGATTTTTTTCTTTAAATATCTTCCCCTCTAACAAAGTTCATAACATAAAGGAAGGCCAAGCCAAGAAAATTAATCTAGTTAGGAAAGAAAGCAGGGTAGCCACAGCCAATACACGCTGGCTATGGTACATGAGCCACTTTTCCATTTGGGAGATTTTGTGGATTTGAGCAGGTCAAGTGGAACAACCCTCTATTAGGGGACAGTGAAAAAAAAGTAGAAATTCATTCTGGTGCACCTTTCCCAACACTAGTGTTTAACTATCAGAGGGAAAGTATAAGCAAGAATTAAAAAAGATCATTTTGACTATACCCATTACACAGACAGAAGAATATTAGACTAAAGAAAACCCTGACTCCATGGAAATCAGTAAATAAGTGTTTCCTTCACAGGGAAACATTTTCTACTTATTGCTTTGAGCATTAGATTTTTTTTAAATCAAGATTTTATTCTGGTTCCAAAGGAAAAAAAAAAATTGAATTAAGAAGGTTTATCCATCAAAAACCTGGCCAGTGATATCACTACTACTCTGTCATTCTCAACAGAATTATTTTCATGATGTTCTTTGCAAGCATGGAGAACAAATTATAAGACCATCTGTTACAGTGTAGTACTACACCTGCTTAGTTGTCTTCTGTTGTACAATCTAAAAAATTAAATGTCATCATTGGTATTGCAAATGCCACAGCAAAAATAACAAAAATATGAAATGAAGGTTGTGCTGAAGCTTTAATCTACAAGTAAAACACAGAACTTTCTTCTGGAATCTGATTGGGAATGTTTCTCAGCTAGAGACCTCAGACCTTGCTCTAAAACCTTTACCCATTCAGATAACTCCTTGTGCCCTGTGAATTCTTTTGCTGTAATGCTACAGAGTAAATAATAATGGCTTCATTTTTGGGGTATTGTATAGTTTAAAACAGCATTTATAGGGAATTAAAAATGAAGTAGTGACATTGAACATCTGGTGTATCAAAGCATATCTCATTAGATGAGCATCTCAGCAATGCTAACTTGCAATGAGGTGCTCTCATAATCTGTAGCTTCCCCCATCCCAAACATCTTTAAAAATGGCTGAAAAGAGTCACTGTTCCTTCCAAATTCAGTCAGAAAGCCACACAATGAGAAAGGGCTGCTCCTTGTCACACTGAGCCCCTCCTACAGGGCATTAGTATGCCCCATGACAAGGGGAGATCAGGGGAACATGCACATTGGAAAATACTTCCACTCTGGGAGAACAATGACCTTCCTGAGAAAGTGTGAAAATAGTAGAAATGTCTATAATCTGGCAGAAATAAATAACATATTAATTTACACATATACTACGTTTGCAGTCAGTTTTGATGTACCTTTTAGCAATGCAACACAAAATAATGCTTAGATGTGAGGTGTAAGAACAAGATTTCATGATAGGCATTTTTTGTCTAATATTGTTATTTATATGGGTAATGTTTCTGTGATTAGAATACACATAGACAAGAGCTGTTTCACAAACTAGCAGATAGACTGGAAAAAATATACCTACCCACTGATACACATTTTGCAAGTCTTAATCACCTCTTTATTTCATCTTAATAGGCAAAAAAATACCTTTCCACTATGGGAACATGTGTCAGATAGGATTATAAATGTTCCATTATTATTCTCATGGAAAAAGACTGCATTAAAAAAATATTTGTTTTCAACAATGTCCCACTTTTTCTGTTCTTTCCTTGGCCATTTCCTACCTCATTTGTTGGTTTTGGCTTCAAATGTAAACCCTCAACTTTTATTTCACCACATACAACAGGACAGATTTTGGTGACAGAAGCCTCCCGAGCACCCAAAATGAAATTAAAAACTGCATTTGGCATGAAACTGCTAAGTCTTTGTTTTAGAGCTGGGTAATGCCACAATGCCCAGGGAAGGATATCAATTTAGTGTCTTCCTTCCCAGTCCTCCTTGCTGGCAGAAGAGAAGATTTGTTACCAGCAGCCTTAGGGGCTTCCTCTTCTAGAGCAGCCACTGGTCAGGCAGGTGGGAGCAGGCAGGGAACGGTGACTGTCAGGGCTGGAAAGGGATTGAGGTGTGGCACAGGGCGTGCACTCAGTGCCAGGCACATCCAGGCAAGGAAAGTGGAAGCACATCAAACGAAGCTTTGTACCTTACCCACACAACAGCTTTTGCTCAGATCCTTATGATTTTGCATTACTGGATTCTTATTCAGTCTTTGAGTTCACTTTTAATTTTCTGAAAGACAGAATTAGTTCCATGGAAAGTCGTTCTTGCGGGAGGCATAGGTATAGGCTAGAACAGACCAGTTCACTGCTCCTGAGGCACTGCATGCATTTACAAATCCCAAGATCCATCTCCCTCATCACTGAAAAATACTGAAGGGGGAAAAAAGGTGAATACTGAAGCAGAAAAAAAAAAAAAAAAAAAAAAAAAAAAAAAAAAAAAAAAAAAAAATATAAAGGATTTATTTTCTTGTCNATTATGCAAAGGGTTTAGTCTCTCGTGCCACAAATATGACAAAGATAACTTTGTTTCCCTGATGTGAAAGGTCTTGAGAGGAGTGAAGCTGCCTCTACCACATCTTACCTTTAGTATTGTGCTCCTTGGTGTAAGCAGAGGAGGCAGAACAAGATTCTCATTCAATACAGATAAGACTTACTGCCAGATGCATTTTCTAAAACCTAGAATGGCAAGTTAGAAAATACATTTGGATTTTATGCTGATGCTGCTGAAATGCTTTGCTAGCTCTGAATTAAGCTTCTTCATTCCCTGTGGCTCCAGCCAAAAAGAACCTCCAGTTTTGCAAAAATCTTGATTGTGCTATAACTTGTCTCCTATTAATAATCAGTCAAACAACAGAAAATTAAGTAACTCTACTGCATGATGATGACACCCTCTGACCTACTGCTACAGTATGGGAGTGCTACAGCCCCTTGCTCCATAGCCATGAAGGGCCTTTACACCATAAATGAAAAAAAAAAATTAATAGAACCCTTTGATATCCTTCCAATAAACCCTCACCACATTCAAGGTCTCATGAATTCTGTTACTTGAGAAGCAGCAGAATGTACTCATACTGCTTTCAGTAGAGGAGCTGCTGGGAAGGGCATTCTTGTTTCAAGAACCTCTGTAGAAGGAGTTATAAAAACAATGGTAAATCTTCCCTTCACATCCATTAAACAGCAAAGTATAAACCACTGTTTATAAATAAATAAACTACAAAAATAAATTACAAATAATAAATTTGTAATTAAATATCACTATTTGATTTCTGCCCATGCAATGGTACTGAGTTTACAGTGAAGATCGTGAAAACAGCAAGGTAGTAGGGAAAAACAAAACAAAACAAAGATCACTCTCCTGAACAACCCTGAATGCAGAAACATGCAAGAATTGAGGTTTTACAGAATCATAGAATCATCAAGCTTGGAGAAGATACCCAAGATTGTCCAGTCCAGCCTTTGACAGAGCACCACCATATCAGCTAAACCTTAGTGCTAAGTGCCATATCCAGACATTTCTTTAACACTTCCATGGATGGTGACTCCAGCACTTCACTGAAAGGGTGGTAAAGCATTGGAAAAGACGGTCCAGGGAAGAAATTCTTCCTGAGGTCCAACCTGAACTTCCCCAGCAGAAATTGAGGCCATTTCCTCTTGTCCTGTTGCTGTCCTGGGAGGAGAGACCGCCCCCCACCTGGCTACAAGTTCCTCTCAGGCAGCTGTAGAGCGTGATGAGGTCTCCCCTGAGCCCCCTTGTTAGCAGGCTGATCCTGAACTAAGCATAATATGGGAAGCCATTTGGAATGCTGCTCTCATCTTGCTCCTTTAGGAAGGAATTCTCTGTACCCAAGTCCTTTTTTCATACACTCAACTGAGGACTTGGTATCCCTCTGTACCTGAGAGCCTGTTGTTACCTGTGCATAACCAGAAGGGTATCATAACTTTGTATTCTATTGTCTTTTATATATTCTGAAAAAACTGCTACGTCTTTTGGGGTATAGAAAACATTAAAGAAAAGTGAACTCTGCTACTTAAAGTAATATTTGAAAAACAACCATCAGAGCAACCAAAAAACTTCACAAATCCAGAAGCATGTGAATTTCCTTACATAATTTACTGTTATGTCTTTTAACACAGCAAATGCACAAAGCTATTTAAATGACACTTTTAATAATATCTGAATATTAATATTTCTATAATATGCTTTTTTTAAAACCATCACTTTTAGAGGCTTTTATTGTTAAATTCATGAGATGAAAAGCAATTCAGAAAATGTCTTTTTTCATCTTTAAATATATTAAAAAAATACTAGGTAGATTTACCTTCTGAACCAAGATACAAGAGAAATTGATATAACAGAGAATTGATAGCAGAAGGATCTTCAAGAAGTCATAAATAGAATTTTTTTTTCTCTACATCTTTCACTGCTTTCTTTTGTGGCCAGAATCTCAGACTGGAGGCTTGCTAGTGTATCACCCCTACACTTCAAGCAAAGCTTTGGCCTGACAATATGCATCAGCTTTTGCTAATGAACTCCATAAATTAAAGTTCACTACAAAAAAAAAAAAAAATCTTTCTAACATTACAGACTTTACCTATACTTGATACATTTGTGGTCTTCCACAGGTGCTCCTGACAAAATGAAGTATAGCAGTTCTACCAATTTTTAGTGTTGGAATAAAAAAAGAAGTCTGTTTCAATAATTTATTTTGTAAAACATTATTAAATAGTAGCCACTTAATTATTTTTGTTAGAGAACAGAAAGTTTTCTGAGATCTAATTATACATTCACTCTGCATAAGTTGGGGAGATATTTAATGATTTCTCATGTGCAGACAGAAATATATATGTACAAATATATATAACAACTTACCACACCTACAGCTGAACATATCACCTACAGCTCAACAGCAGCACCTCCATGATGTGTTTACATCCCATTGCTCATGCAGTTTATACCACTGGAGATCTAAGACAAGTCTTAAGAAAAAAAGCATTTGTAAAAGAAAATAAGATAATTAATTCAAGATGTAAACAAAAAAAAGGGAAGGGAACTTAAGGGAACTTAGTCCAGCTTCTCTTGCTGCCTGGGGTTACTTAACTCGCTCGCAATATTCATGAGCGACACAGTAAAAGGGCAGTGGTTCTTAACATGGTAAAGACAAAATAAATTTGAATTTTCTCAGTTCAACCACCTCTTGGGACTGCAGTGTACCAGAAACAGACAGAATCCCAAGTTCCACGTCTGACACGGAATTTCACCTGATTGATGGCACCCTGTCTGCTAACTTGATGCTTGTCTGAGGTAAAATCACTTCTCAGGCCTGCCTACTCTTTGATTCACATACCACAAATGTCCCTGTAGACCATATTTTATACAGTGGGCCTTTATGTAGTTTTGTGTAAGGTTCCAAGGACATGATTATAAGATTTTTTCATTCCTTCTTAAACTTATTTTGTTCAGGTTAATTTTTAAAGTTTACTTTGTTCCAAAGTGTCTGCAAGGATGAATGTTTGATCGCAATGTCTGAAAGCTCTTAACCATTTCCTTATTTGCACAGGGGAAGAAAAAAAGAAAAGGGAAGAAAATTTCTTTTAATGAGACCATTCCCCATGATGAGAATATTTTGAAGGGTTGCAGACATTACTGTAACAGTGGTCTGAGTCAAACCATACACCAAATGCTTCACAATTTGTAGTTTCCTTTGCTAAGCATAATACCTTATTCTGTCTGGGGTTCAAAACACTTTTCTAAGACGTTAAGCCACTTCCCACAAACTTCACTCTCAGGAAGTTTGAATTGGCTGCTTTTCCAAAGAGGCTTGAAGGATGCCAGTGTTCTCAGCTTTGTAAACTCAAAATGAACTTGTATTTATGTTTCAGATCAAATGAATGGCTTGAGTTTTGCGTTTTATTTTTTAATCACTGTGGTGGCACTCTGGAATCCAAATATCCAGTTCTCCTTTTCTTTTTTTTTTCTTTGTAAGCATTTGCACTCATATTTTGCCTAGTCTGTTTGACAGAACCATTAGCTTCAGACTTTGCACAGCAAAAATACACAAACACAGATACTGTATTTCTAAATCAGAGGCTGATGGAGAATTCAAAAAGGCTCCATGACAATAAATAAAATAATAAACAAATGAAACAAATGATCCACAGTGGTCTCAATACACCTGAAAAGATCCACTGAAACCATGTCTCCAATTTATTTTCTTTTTTTAGATTATGCTTATTAAATTAATAAACCTTAGACATTTTGATTTAAATAATATTAAGGAGCACTGATAAGAGGACTAGTAGCAATATACTTTTCTTAGCTCTGGAGGAAAACGAAACAAACCAACTAAATAAAAAAAAAACCACCAAAACAACTCAGTAGCTATCCCAAGTACTTTAAGACCAGTGTCAGGTCAAAAGCAAATTTTGAGGTACAGCTGCTCATGAGTATAACACAAGAGAATTTTTACAAGTACCTAAACAAGTACATAAACAGTGAGCGAAAATGAAACTAATAATACAAAAGAAAACACACTTGAAAGTTCTTGACATAAAAGTCTTAGGTTCAAATTCTATCACAGCCCTATGGACTGCTAAACTGCCTGTAGATTTAAGGGAGGTTGTCTCAAGGCCCAGCCAAGGACAATCTATTCTGAAGGTATGTAGGCTTGTCAGCCAAGAGGCCATTGTCTGCACAGAAATAATGGGAAGCAGTCACAATTCCTATTTTCAGCCATGAACTAACTGAAGACAAGGATATTTAATGGCTCTAAACACTTCCTGAATTGCATTGTGTTGTTTACTCTTCCATGAGAGCAGAGTCCTGAATTTCACCCTCCTTTCAGATCTTCTCTTCTCCTACTTGTGAGTGTTCTCACTTTTCAAAAAAAAAAAAATGCCAGAATGACTCAACTGTCAGGTGTGGATTTAAGAGACTACAAAATTGCCATTCAATTATTAGATAGAATTATTTAAAATTGGGGGTGGGAAATAGAATGAAAAAAGCACAGGGAGGCAATACTGCTGCCTATTGATTGTCAGCTGGAGCACACAGCCCATTACACTTTTGGAGACAGCCTAACAAACTCCTCTTAGTGACTGGAAGGATGGGCTGCTGAGCTGAATATATTGATTTTACCCTCATTTCTCATGTGCACTAGACACCACCCTGACACAGACAGAACCTGGGTCCTTCTGAAACATACTTGGATTCACCAAATTTATTACAGTCGATAGCAACAACTGTCAATACCTAGAAATTAGACAGAAAGCTTTCCAGAAGCTCAAAGTGTGTCCCAAATTACTGAAAGAACTTTAGGGGTTAATGTTTCACACATTTTCCCTGTTCATTCATTTGAAGGGTTTGATGTTTGGGTGCTTAAAAGAAAAAAAAAAA
>VZRH01008306.1:217896-281038 GCA_013397555.1 Urocynchramus pylzowi | reverse complement strand
GGAGAGTTGGAAGGGGGGAAAAAAAATTCCAAAAAAAAAAAAAAAAAAAAAAAAAAAAAAAAAAAAAAAAAAAAAAAAAAAAAAAAAAGAGGTATCTTAACTGAGAAGTAACTATAAAGTTAAGTTTATACAAAGTGCTTCAACAGCAGTGTGTCTATCTAAATATCTTATTGTATAGGCTTACCAGGATAGGTGTGATACCAAAGTGGATACAAAACCTATAGAATTGAAATATCTTCCTCAGGTTTTGTAGGGTTTTTGCTGGGTTTGATTTAATTTGGTATGGGTGTGTAAAGTTGGTTTTGTTGGTTCATTTTTGCCTCTACTGACAGTAGTCCTTGAAAACCAACGCTAAACTACCTTGAAAAATCTTTGCTATGTATGTGGAAGCATTTTGAAAGGTTTTGTGAGTAAGAACATCACAGTTTTAGTTCTTGGACATATTTGGCAATCATATTTCTTCAAATCAAAGTTCAATAGTTTCTTCTTGGGAACTGTTTACAGCCCAGTGTAGAGTTTTTCAGAAACTGAGTTGCACAGATATTATAGAGATATTTCTCCATATACAGTGCAACTTAATAAGAACTCTATTCAAGTATTCTGCTGCTGCAAGTGCAAAATGACAGAATGTGACAGAACTGTGACATTTCACATAAGCTGAACCCACAACTGAAAATAGAGCACATCTGAAATTATTCTGAAATATCCTGAATGTTATAACTGACCACAGTCATTTGAATTACCACCATCTTTTTAAGGTATATTTTATCAGAGAATGCAAATGTACAAAGATACAGAATGCCCACATTTGTTATATTTAAAGGACTTACAGCATATATTTCTGTAGGTGGCTATGAAATATTTGTATGTTGCCACACACAGCTGATGTGATTGTTGTTAGAGAGTGGTATTTATAAACTCATGGGAGACTGGTAGCAGTAGCACATGTCAGACTGAGAAAAGCTTACTGGATATGTATTTACATCATACTATATGCAGCACTAATTTAATCAGGAGTAGCCCAAGCAGGCCTGAATATAACCTACTGTTTTCAACTTAGTCTCAAGAATGTAAAGAATTTAATTTTTAAGATTTATACCTCGTTCTTGTCCACAGGGAGCAGGAGCCTTAGCAATCTATTGCTCTGGATTCCAAGATTCCTCTCATATCGTCTTATTAATAAAACTGCCAGTCACAAGACTGATCTTACTTTTATTTTTGTAGATTTATTTATTTTACTATGGAAAGAAGCTCACAAAGACTATTAACTGTTTTGAATTGATCACCTACTCTACTAAAATTAAACTATATCTGTCTAAGGGAAAAGTGCATTTAAAAATCAAGTTAATTTTAAAATGCTGCTTGGAAAAAAACATGAAGTGGTTTGAGACAGTGAAAGTTTCTGCCACGTGGAAGACTGATCTATGGTTGGTATCTGGTATAGATTCTCCACTGCTTATCACCAAATTCACTCAAATCTGTACAGAGATTTTTTTTTTTTTTCTGTTCTGCATAGACTTACTGTGTTTGAAGAAACCTTAATTTCTCCTATTATTGTCATAACCTCTCACCTCAGATGTTTTATAACCAATTCACCCATCAATTTTTTTTTCTTCAAAACAACATTCATGAACTTTTAATTGAGCTAAATAAAATCAATTGGTATAGACAACAGCAAAGAAAGCCTAAGAAATTTATTAGGGCAAAAAAAGTATTAGAGAATGTAATAGTATATATCCCTTTTTAAAATTCCCACGTCCCTCAACTAAGTTAAGTCAGCAGGGTATCCAAATTTTAATATAGGAACAAACTTATAGGCAATAATTGGCATTTGTTGTACATGTTCTCCTTCTTACATGGCTGGCACATAGACTTAAAAGTGTAACAGCAGATTTGAATCCAAATAGGACAACATTTGGTCTATTCTCTATGTTCTGAGCTATCTTGTCTTCCACATCTTCTACCTACAAGCTTTACAAATCACTTTGTCAGAATCTGTCTCATTTTGGGGGGAAAGAGAAGGGCAAAGGGGAGGTGAGTGTTGCCTTGTTCTTCTAAAGTTCTTCTAAGCCTTCTGATGTTTACATTCTTGTAATGGAGTTTCTCACCCACTTTCATGTAAATAATGATTGTTTTGCATTCTTCTCTGGAGGAGGAGAGAGTTGATTGACTGTTGGTTTGACCAGTGTGGTTGAAGAGGTGGCAATTTCATCCTCCAATCCATAATTGGATTTTTGGAATTGGTAATTTTTGGAATTCTATAAATAACGAGGTCTGGAAATAAATGTGCTTCTTTTTCCCCTGGCCATCTCCAAGGCGTGTGAGTGTCGTTCATTGTGTGTCACATTGTGACAGCGTGTTGCATAGTGACAGGTGAGAAAAATGTTTAAGAAGCTGTCCCTGTGTGAATTATCTGTATCTCACATGATTTGCTCATGAATTTGCCTTGTGAGACTGAAGCAACTCCTGCTCCCCTTTCACACACAGGAGTGACTGCCTCCTTTCCTTTCTCTCTCTGTGCATATGCAGCTTCACAGCTCAAGCCCCAGCTGCTCTTTGTACACAATCTACCTGAGCTTCATGACTTCAAGGCTTCAGTGACATAGTCTGGATAGTCCAAAATCCAGAAGTACATGCAATTATCATTCAACTACTGTGACAAAGAGACAAGATTCAATTCACCATAATTTATGAGTTTTTGAGGTATCATGATGGGGTTACATAGACATCTTGGATGGATTTTCAGTGGGGGTGAAAGCAGAACTTCCTTAGAAAGAGGTAGGCAAGTTCTCAGGGATTAGGAATTACCTGCTAGATTGGCCCTATACCTATTAATTCAAGGAGAAAGCTGCTTTTGTGTGTGTGTTTTGTTTGTTTGTTTGTTTTGGTTTTGTTTTTTCATGGGTGGATGAGCACAGAGATCTAAGCACAGATCAGAAGCTTATCCCCAACAATCCAAGATTTGTTCTACTGGGGTTTTTTTATGAGAAGAAATTACATATGATGAGGAAAAAAAATCTGCCTACCTTAAAAATAGTTTTTAACCCAATGGGTACATGAAAATATTCTGTAAATGTGATTAGGAAACATGTTCTGACTTGTTATTTATATCTACTGGGCTTAAGTCATACTTTTTCCTTTCAAGCCTTAAAGACAGTGTCAATGCCAAAATTTTTTTTTTTTTTTTTGCTGCTTAAGAAAGAATTAAACCATTTACTCCCTTAATAATACATTGCTACTATTGTGAAGAAACTGAATTTTAATTTGAAACCAACTGTGGATGCTACTTATTTTTCAGTCTAGTGCTGACACAAGCAATTATTCCATTCCTGTTCCTTTTTATTTCCATTCTCATCAAAGCTCCCAATATCCTGACTTGTCCAATATATAGACATGGATTAAATAGTTATTGAAAGACTTCTTCTTATGCTGCTCCTGTGACTTCTGTGAGAAAGCCACATTAGGAGTTTTTGGGCAAGAACTGACCCTAAAAGCAGTGTCTATCCTAATTCTTAGAGTGGGCTGCACCAGCATTATCAGAATCTGTCTAACAACAAAATATAAACAAACCTTCAAGGAAATAATGTAATTATACCAAAAGATGTCTACAACATTTTCTGTGGAGCAGCCAAATTACTATCCTAGGAAGACATGTCCATAACACTTGCTAAATTTTCCAATTATTATCATGTTGGGTATTTTTTTGTCTTGTTTACTCTTGCAACCATATAGATTTTTTTTTTTTTTATTTCCAGGGGAAACTGTAAAGACATATACATATAAAATACAGATTATCAGCAAATAATAAAAACCATGAATTCCAATGAAGCAATATCCATTAGAAAGGATTCTGTCCTCTTAGCTCATACTACATACTGTAACTGAAATCAGAGTAAAACACAATTTGAAGAATGAAGGTTTTATATACTATCTTCTCTTAATGTGTTGCCAGCCTGAAATATTCCTTATGACAAACATAATGATTCCTATGACATTCTTTTTTATATGCTTTAATTTTGAGCTCTAAACATTAATGTTTCCAGCCAGTCTGTAGTTCCTTGCAGTTCTTTTTGCTGCACATAACTTGCATCTTTAAAGTCTCAAGCCTTCAGCCACAACACATCATCAAAACTCACAAGACTACTGTTGATCCCACACATCTGGAAACCATAGCTTCAGGAGAAAAAAAACCAAAACAAAACACAACAAAACCCAAACAAAATGAAACAAACAAAAAACCACACAAACTACCACTCCACCAAGACAAACCAGAAATTCCCACTGCTAATTTTATTTGGTCATGCATAACATATGTTTAAGTAGTTTTATATATCAGGATTGCACCGGTAACTTTGCAGTCCATTTCCATTTTTTCATGTAGTATGCATAATACTGACTCAAACTGTCACTCTATTAAGCAGACTAAAAAACCTCAATTTTCTGTCAGAAAAAAAGGTGTTTTCTGCAACTAANCTAATTTTATTTGGTCATGCATAACATATGTTTAAGTAGTTTTATATATCAGGATTGCACCGGTAACTTTGCAGTCCATTTCCATTTTTTCATGTAGTATGCATAATGCTGCCTCAAACTGTCACTCTATTAAGCAGACTAAAAACCTCAATTTTCTGTCAGAAAAAAGGTGTTTTCTGCAACTAAAACAGTTATGATAAGAATTTAACTTATGATAAGAATTATGATTTTTAGTGAGACTTTACAAACTAACTTTTTTGTAAAAATTGATATCTCCACCAAACTTATAAACAACAGATGAGAAATTAACTCAGTTCCTATATTCTTTTTTGGTATTGTTTTGGAGTGTGTTATAGTCCTAGACTCTAAGATCAGGATGGCAACAACATTTTAATTTCCATTGGCAAATGCTGTCACTGAGGAGGAAGGACACTGATCATCAGCTGAAAGCCTTGCTTGTACTCCTGCAGCATTCTGCATTTCATGTCCACACATCACTGGTCAAATGTCTGTAGCAGTTTGGATTTAAGTACATTTCTGTGGAGTATTCTGATATAGCATGGAAAGAGGGATGCTTGCATGTGTCTGATATAGCATGGAAGGAGGGATGCATGCATGGTCTAGCATTTGTTGGCCCATAAATAACCCTAAAACAGAGTTCTGATAGATGCTGTAACCTGATCTGTCCAGAAAATAAGCAGATATTTCTGTATTTTGTACTAAATAAATAAGAAGTTGAATAGCTCCTGACACCTCAATGCTTGGTAGAAATACAAGCAGAAGTAGTCTCTGCCACCAAAAACCATATACAGAGGTTATTATGAGGGGCAGGAGCCAACCACCAAAACTAGTCAGCTTCCCCTCACTGTATTTACTCAGTAACATCAGCCCAGCATTTGAGCTGGGATCCTCTGCTGTGGCAGCAAACATGACTCCTCAAACAAGTCAGGCAAGGTTAATTACCAGTGTGTTTATGTATAAAGATGATCTGTGACAAGAAACATTAAACACAGGTAAAACACCAGCTTGTTTGTTTAAGATTTTCATCGCTTTAGAAGCAATTTTGTATCTCATGAGCCCAGCTATCAGAGCACAGCTCTTTGTTTTGTTTGAGAAGCCTGTTCACTGAATGTTACATAATTTGATCAAAAATCAGCATCCACAAAGCACATATTTCCCCCCTCATAGGCTATCTGTGTTGCTAGGTTGGGCAGTAACTGAGCACTCTCACATGCAGATGTATTGCAGACCTATAAAACATTACCACAATTTACTGAGCCTGGTGAGGGTGCTTTTGTTACAGCTTTTGTTTTAAATCCAGTACTGTGTCTGCCTCCTAGGGCCATGAAGTAAGTCTCTTTAAAAAGAGCTACAGATTTATTCTTCCACTTTGAATAAGTGAAAATGTGTTTTGTTGAAACCTCCTGAGAATAAATGGATTTCCTATAGAATCCCCTTTTGTTTATGGCTTTGATGAAAGCATTTGGCACTTGATGGTTCCCAGGCTATCCCCAGTTTAAAAAAGAAGAAATCAAGTATGCTGAGTGTTAAAATGTTTTCAACTAACCTCAAAGCAAGTGTAATATAAAGACTTGCATCAGGTGTCAAATTAGCATGGAAGGGTAATGCTTCCTTCAACATTTACACTCAGCATACTGTCCCATTTTGTTCTTAAAGCAGAGCTAAGGGCTGAACCTATTCTTGCAGCCACCTGAAATGCAAACCTTTTCATCTCACTTTCATCATCTACTACTTCTTTCATTTCAATTTCCTCTCAAAACTGTGCAGAAATTGTTGAGATTACAGGCAGGTGCTAATGCCCCACAACCAGCCCTTTAACAGAAAGGACTGCAGATTGAAAGTTATTTGAACACAATGAACTTCCATTAGATTATTAAACTCCTCATAAGAGATTGTTTTATGTTCCACTAGCAAAGTGGTTCAGAATAAAATTTCTAACAGACAGCTATATTTACACTATAAATACACAGAGGACACAATAAATTGACACTTCTAAAAGGCTTTGTGTGGATTGGTTGACAGCAGTCCCAGCTTTTGGTGAGGAAACATTATTTACACTGAAGCAGAGAAATATTAAACAAATCTACATCAACTTTTGGGACAATAATAATTTTTCATAATAAATTATCATGAATCAGCAAGCTTTTTAACACATAATACATCATGTGCAAATCTCAGAACTAGCTATTCCCATTTGGAATAGTCAGGAATTTTCCCATTAATTATTTTGAAAAAACAAATACTTATAATTCTAATCTAATTCATTGTAATTATAACATTGAATTTAGCTTGCCTCTTGCTTTATTGAACTTTTTATTACCATTCTTATAAATAGTTATGACACAGTCCTGGCAAATCATCCTAACTAGCAAACATCTACCTGATTGAATCAACTGCCACTGACTGGTCAAAACATCATAGTTCAAAGTCATTGGTTTTATAGCCATTTGCAAAAGTGACACAGGTTTATCACCTCTTGCTAGAGGCAAGTTTCTATACTTCAGTTATCCCCTGCTCTGTGTCTAAAATCACCTTTCATGTGCTTTGAGACACAGCAACACAACTGCTAAACTTCAAGAAATCAGCAAATTAAGCATAATTTCTCATTCATGTGATCTCATTTCACTCTCATATATCCTATGATACAGTTCAAACCTCCTGCCCAGAGGCCACTACCAGTCCCCAACTTATGTGCAAGAGACATGCAAAAAATAATCATGGCTGCAGTTTTATGGGCCCAGTTGATAATCAAAAGGACTTCATCCTTCCCTTCAGAGTGCTTGGGTTCCCATTGCTCCCTTCTGTGAATCACCCAGTCAGATATTGTGTAACTATTTCTTCAGCTTAGCTTCCTGGACTACCAAGTAAAATCAGCTCACAGGAAGGGCCAATATCCCAGTCCCAACACTGGCAAGTGATGCAAGTGGCACTTCTTATTTATAGTGCAGGGAAAATGGTCCATAGTATAATTCTGTAAGATGCAGAAAGAGAAGAAAAGCAAGCCAGTATCTTAAAGGTACAGTGAATAACCCTATGAAGACATCAGGTCAGTAAACATGCCTACCTTTTCATTTTGAAACACAACTACAAGGGAACCACAAGAGTCTGAAGAAAAAAGTAGAATTGGTAAGTGATAAAGAAAGTGAATGCAACAGGGATTTTCAGTATTTGGTCCCACACAAGAAACTATTTTTTTTCATCCTGGCAAGGGCAACATTGAAGGGTAATGTGGCAAAGGCTCATAAAACCCCCTGTACTGTGACAAAATGAGGTGGAAAATAAATTCACTGCCTGTTTTAAAATTAGGGTTAAAGAAAGATTAGACTAGGGTCAGAGTAGTCAAAACAAACCTAA
Organism: Urocynchramus pylzowi; assembly: GCA_013397555.1. Taxonomy (NCBI): domain Eukaryota; kingdom Metazoa; phylum Chordata; class Aves; order Passeriformes; family Fringillidae; genus Urocynchramus; species Urocynchramus pylzowi. The sequence continues at coordinate 273,190 of VZRH01008306.1, read as the reverse complement.
ATGAAGCTTCTTCTTACAGTACAAGGTGTACTTAAGCTTGATGAAACAAATACTTATCTACTCACAGTAGTTACATACACATGTATGTTTATTGTTGTGCTTAATTGTTTGGTTGGTTTTTATTTGGTGATTTTTGGTGAGTTTTTGTTTGTTTGGATTGACTTTTTCCTCTAATAATCTGAAGGTGCAATAATTTCTGGTGCAAGAAAATTAATTAAATCCAAAACCACTCCCTCTCCTTTGGGTGGTTCCTGAACTATGTATTTACCTAATCTGTAAGAGTGTTCAGAGAAATACCACCTCCACCACCACTATGCTCTGCTCTGATACTTTTCCATAGTAAAATTATTAGGGAGAGCAGAAAAAGCTTAGCACAGCTCTGACTGGTCTAAAATATCACTCACTGTTGGCAGACCTATGCAGAAAAAAGTGCACTTTCATTGGGGGACATCCTCAAATCTGAAAATCAACAAGCTAAAAATTACTTATTGAAGCAAAGCTCTTATGGAATATTAATTACTTGCATCATCTTACCAAAAACTTATTAATAGTGGCTCCTTTTTTCTTCTTTGTTTTTTATTATCATTTCCCTGATTTGAAATGCTAGGTCAGTCCAATGTGCCATCAGCATCAGGACCATTATAAGATAAGACTAAAAAAAATAAGGAAAGAATTTAGAGGGTGCAAACCTGGATTTTTAAAATAATAATTGGACTTTAAATAACAATTGGACTTTTAAATAACAACTTAAATACCCAAGAAAACACTGTGACTTCTGTTCCATTGTCTCGTTTTTACATTTTATGTTCAAACAGTCATGAAGCAGAACTGGGAGCAGACTTATTCTGGGGATGCATGAAAATATCTCAGCAAACAAAGTTTTGTTTGGGAATACAAGCACTGCCCCTTCAGGAATCCTCTTACCTGTGGTACAAAGGAGTGCAAGTCTCACTCACCCATCGTCCCAATGTCACAGAGGACACAGACAAGCAGAAACACAAGGTGAACTTTTCAGTTCATCTATTCTTTTATGTTTTGTGTCAAGGTTAATGTTTTAAAGAAAACTGAATACAAATGTTTTTTTCTGTACTTCAAACCAGTACTGAGTAATATTTCAATCTGTGTACTTGCTTAACCATAGTCTGAAAGTATCTGTCAGTATGGCTTTAAACAATGTTTAACAAATATTGCCTTCATGAATCAGGCTCATAGCCAGAATATTTTATCTGCTGCTGACTAAAATTGGATATTTCTGAGGAAGGTACAAACTGGATACTTACAGAATAGTATGTTCACAAAATAACTTTCCCTGGGCCCCATTAACATTTCAGCACTTAAAATCTAATCCATTTCTGTTCTGTGCCCCTTTGCCAAGTACCTTTGGCACTTTCATACTTGAGTGTGAGCTAAAGCAAAGCTACCAGTTACTTTCCGGGTTGTGTTTCCAGTCTCTAAGGAAAAGACTAGGGGGAAAAAAAGCTGCAAGAAATGCTTGCAAATAACTCTTAGTTTGTTGCACTAGCAGCATATCTGCTTGGGGAGCAGCAGCCACCAGATCAAATTAGTCTTTTTTGGCATCCCATCTCTTCTGCCTCCTTTTTGCTGTTTCTTTTTCCCACCTAAGGAGAGTGCCATATCAGCCTAACTTACAAAATTAAATCCCATTATATCTTTTTGCCCTTCATGCTGTTCCCGTCTCCTCTTTCTCCATTTGGTTCTGGATATCAACATGACAAAGCAGCAGCTGCATACATTAGCTGGAAACATTTCAGTTGTAATTGATCTGAGACATAATAACTATACTAATGTTCTCATTTGCAGTGCTCTCATCAGAGCTTCAGACACAAAAAGACTTTTACAATTTTACAGATGAATTCCCTTCAATCTTGGTGTAACTTTCCAAGTGGCTTCTGAGGAGTCAGTCTGTACATTCACTGAGGTGAGTCCTAGTACATAGAATATGTAGTAGTCATATGGGAAGGACAAACATCAAAACAAAGACAGGAGCAAAATGAACACAGATATCCCATATGGCAGGAATTCTCCTTTCCAATACAACAACACAGACAAAGTCTGATAACCACCAGTTTTAACAGTCCCAAAATGTAAATTGCTGTTTGTAATCAACTTCCTGCTCACTGCTATAAGGCTTTCCAGGCAGTTGTTAGGTTTTGATTGTCATCCTGGGCCTACTGCATGTGTTAGACATATTAAAGCAATTTTCTTCTAAAATCACTCCAGTGACTTTAATACATTCTTTATTTTGTTACATTTATCATTAAACACAGGTACTGCTCATCCTGTGTTGGCACTTACCCTCTCAAAATATTACAGCTATAGGCTAATTACCAGACTACTTCTGTATCACTCAAGTCTGCAGTCACTACACACAGTTGTCATGGCAGAACAAGTTCAAGACATTAAGTGTGATGGCATTATTCATGTTCACCTCTACCAGGATACAAAGTCCAACCAACAGAAATGCCTGCACTTTTGAGATATTATAGAGAGTCAGTAGGAAAATCTTCCCTCATGCTCAAGATTGGCAGCAAAGCCCCTGTTTTCTCTATTTTGGAGGACTCCCATCTCTCCCTCTAACTGTGCACATCACAATCCTACCTGAAGGCACTGGCAGGATGGCCAGGGATAGTCCCACTTATGAAGACATTCACTTCAGCAACACTGAATCAGCTCCACTATCAAAGAAAATGGACCGGGTTCACTCTCAGAAAACCTACACCAGTGCCTAGGCCTCCTTGTCCAGACATGAAAGAGAAGTGCCACAGCTGGTTAAATAATTCTGCTCAGAAGATTAAGTACGTAAGGCGGGCTGTCATGCTTCCCGTTGTCCTGATAGCCATGCACTTTACAAAAGATGCCAAGTGCTATTGCAAACACAGTTTGTACTTCTATGACAGTAAGTGCTTCTCTGTGTCTTTTCATTGCCACAGACCAGTGCTTTTGATCCATCAGCAGTTCTCAGGGCACATTCCCAAGGGAAATTCTTTGAAATGTACCTTCATTTTGATCACTGACCTCAAGCTGGTCCGCACCGCAAGCACTAGTGCAAAGAGCTGCAGTTGCTTTGTGCAGAACTTTATCTGATTACCAGATTTCAAAGAAGCTAAACCAGGCTAATCCACCACATAAAAGAGTCAAACTATTTTTAATGCACGTTTTCTCTTTTAAACCTAACAAGCGACCTAAAATTCAGACCACAGTTTAGCACAGCTTTTTTTTGTCCCAGAGCCAGTCTGCTACAGTTTATCACAGAAGATTATGCTGTATTAAGAATATTATTCTAGAGATAATAGAGCATTAGAAATACTTAGGAAAATCAAACATACATACAGATACAAGAAATAAACCCCCAAAAACACCTGCAGAAAATGAAAATGTAACAGCCAATCTATTAATAAAAAAAATAGCTGTTATTACTTTATTCTGGTACTACTAATATATCTTGCAAAGACATCAGGGTTTTATATTTTGTTCAAATTAATGACTAACAAAGACTTCATGTAAAGACTAATTCATTTGTCTACTACATTTGACACAAGAGCTGCTTCATGGTAAGTTGTGTGAATTTTTTTACACATAACATCTGCAACACTTAAAAAAGAAAATGCTTATAATATATTGAGAGCCCCAGCTGTTGTGGGAATGAAGAAATCCTAATGATATCAGAAAGCAGGAATTATATTTCATTCATCCTTTTTGCCATGGTGAAAAGTCAGTCAACATGATCCAGATGTTTGTTCTGAGTGTTAGAGAATATCTATGTGGTAATTATTGTGTGAGACACAAGCTTTTTCTTTATAGTGCTGAAATAATTGATTTAACCCAGAAGTAAAGAATTCAGAAATATAGCAGCCCTCTTCCATTATTTTCAGTGTAGAGGACATGGTTTAACATTTTTTTCGTATTTTGATACTTAACATGAAGTCTCATGAAATTTTCCAGTGGCCAAAAAAAGCAAAAGGATAATGATATAAGTAAATAATGAAGTATTAGAATGGCAAGTTAGGTTTCCTAACAAGTTGAATGAAATTCTGGTTTTTGGTAATATATGTCACTAAAGTTACAACAATCTTTTGTTATTTTCAGTTCTATGTGAGAATCATTCTACTTTTTTTAATGGAGTGAAAAATTGAAGTTTGGAGTACAAAGAATACTGCAGCTACCCAAAATATTTTTTTTTCTTTTAAACCTGGTGCACTTACTTGCATCAAACCCACCTATATCTGAGCTCATACATTTCCCAATTCCAGCCCCACAAGTGTTTATGGATATGGAGGAATAGAACACCAAGGGAGAAGAGAGCTCTCACCACAGACCCAACACAAGAACACTGAGGTGATGAGCTATGAAAGCACATTGCTCCTCCAGACCAGCTTAGGCTTTTTTAAATACACCAAACAGAGTCAGAAATTTAAATCAGCCATCAGTACTGACATTTAGGCTGACAGAGCTTTAACACCACTACTCTCAGGTGAAGTGACAACTATTTCTGTGTACCAGAAAAGAGAGGAGCAGTAAATAGCTATACTTAGCTATACTTGCACTTGCATGCAAGTTTCCATCATTATATTTTAGTAGACTGACAGAGTGTATGTTTACACCACGTCCCTTTTCTTAATGTTTTACACTACCAACTGTGAGAAAAAAATTTAAAAAAACCAAATCACATAATGTTTTCCATTGATTTCCCCAGCTGATGATCAATGCCTCTGTGACACAGACAACAGTCACGTTGCACAGCCCATGCAAAGTCAACAACAGCATAAAAGCAATTATACTTGTAAAATTATTGGAGCTCCTGAGGCAGGAGAAAATGCAGTATTGTAACAGGCCAGCTTCCTCTTGAACAGGCTTAGGATAAAATGGAGCTTACTCAACTGGAGGAACCAGACAAATCAACTAAGAGAAGCACCCACGGAACACTCTGGCCTCACCTCTTACTTTAATCTCCTTGCTGTTACCTTAACATCATGGGCATAAATTAAAAGCATTGTTATTATTTTTATTTAAATGAAACTGGCAATGATAACTACAAAAGTATCCCACTCTCCCCACCAAGGGACAATTGCCTGTGATTTCTATAAAGTCTTCTCAACTCCAGCAAAGTGACAATACAGTGCAAATAATTAACACAACCCAGCAGGGTGATGCCAATCTTATATGCAACATCTGACTTCAAAGGCTACACCAGTTGGAAAAAATAATGTGAGCCATAAAATGAAGAAATTTAGAGCTGCAGTTAAGTGAGTCTTTATTGACAAATACTATCTGTTCCTGACAGCAATTACTCAGAAATGCTGGTCTTCGGATGCTGCTTAAGTGAACATGTTTGCATTGACTGTTTATTTGTAATGCATAATTTATTGCCAAATCCTTCAGATCCAAAAAAGCTGCCATGGTATTTGCTCACATCCAGCTTACAGTATTGGACTTAATCACGTTTCTGCAAAGCCAGACACACACCTGGATTCCTCTGGAAAGAGGTGGCATACATGGCACAAAACTTTAATGCCACTCAAACAGGTCCTGCTGAAACTTTCCTGAGGTGATCAAGAAACTACAAACTACAGTGAAGTTTTAATCTCTATCACCCACCACATCCATGTATTAGCAGTGAAAGGTGCTCTCCTAGGAAGACAGACAATGTCTGACCTCTTTTTTGGTACCAAAATTTTGTAACACTACACTGAAGTTTGACTGGGGGCTGGGTAGGAATGTACCCAAAATACTGACACCACATTCAGGAAGCTGGCTGGAGGTTAACAACTCAGCTGAGATGCAGAATATTTCAGGAAAATATCTAAAACATAGATAAAATTCAAGCAATAAATTTCCTTAAGAAGTTGGAACAACAAATTCCTTTGCAAAAAAAATTCTTGAATAAACTTCCAAAAAGGAAAGACAGGCAAACAAAACACATTAGAGTTAAATACTATTTAGTTTTGACATGTTCAAGAAAAGTTGAACTGTTCCTTGAATAATAATTTTTCAGAGCTTCTTAGATGAGGAAAACTTTGGGTTAAATTTCTTGTTATTTACATTAAAAAAAAAAAAAATCCAGTCTGTAACAGCCTCTGCATATGTATAAGAATGAAGGGCAAAAAACCAAAAAGAATGCAAACAAAATCCAATACATAAAATGACTTAAATTACTAAATTGCTGAGATTATTCTAAACATTTCTAATATTTTTATAGAGAATGGAAACAGCAAGAACATGCCAGTTGGCTAGAAGAGTGAAACTTCTAAATAAATTATTTATGTAAATACTCTACTTCCATAACATATCAAGACAAACTTCTCTGTCTTGATAAAATGTCAATTTTATATTTATTTATTTATCTAAGTGTTAAAGCAGCAGTGAACAACACTGGGTGACTACAATTGTGTCAATGAGTATACCTGTTTAGTTTTGAAATAATCTCTCTTTACAGACAATAGAAAGAAGTATTTCTGGGTAATAACTAGTTTTTCTGCGAGGAAGAAAGCGTCTTAAACAGGTGAGAAGAATCACACCCTAAAGTTTTCTCTTTCTTTTCAGAGATTTTTGCAATTAGATGAGAAGCTAAGAGGCAGGCACCTACATGAGGAAACTCCTCTGCCCCGTTTCTGACAAAGCCTCTAGGGTTGGAGTCACCCCAGCTCTTAGGTGCAAGGTTCACACCATTATCATTTTGGGATTTTTTTCCCCCCAATAGATATACAAGCCATTTCAGTGCCACTATGAACACCTTCTATCCTGTTTCTCTCACCAGAAGTGGAAAAAATAAAAAGCTCAAAAAAGTAGAGCATGACAAGTTTGTTCACAGCACTTTACAACAGAATAAAAACTTCCCAGAAAAATAGGACTGTCTCATATTGTTTCCTCCCTGTTAAAAGATCCATAGTGACCTCCAATTATTCTGCCACAATAGTTATCTGGAAATTTAGAGAACTGCATGTGTTGCAAAATGGAGATTCTGTTTCAGCACATAAAACCATCTCTAGAATGAAAGAGGTTAAGCATCTACTTCTGTTAATGAAATTCCCCAAACGAATATTTACACGAGTGAAGATAAGTCTTCATACATGTTTAGCTTTGCAGGAGCCTGGGGAAAAAGAGAAGCATGTTCTGTGCCAAACTAAAGATATCACACTGTGTTTTTGTGAAATATTCCCCCAGATTCCCCATCCTGACTGCTAATATTGGGCCTACATATCTTGGCAGGTAGAGAAGTCAAGGAAAGAAAATGTGTGATGTTTAGGCTCAAAGTGCAGCAAGTTCCTTTTTCACTTCAATGGAACTAAAATTCATCAGGATCATTATTCTTAAGTCTCATATTCTTGAGGCTACCAACAGACAAACCTTATTTTCCTTGTTTAGTTTAATTATTCAGCATCTCCTATAGACCAGCAGGCAAACAAGAAAGTCAGACAAGCTACATGGTCACAGTGAGCTGAGTCTCTGAATCTAGAGCTGTTATTATACTCAGCATAATTGTGAAGGTCATGTACCACAGCCTGACAGTTTGGACCATGGAAACTACCATCCTAGGCCATCATTATAAACACCACAGTTATCAAATATAGCCAGCACTGAAGTTCACAACAAACCACAAAATGATAGTTTCTGCAAAAGTCAGAGTGGCCCTCCATTTCCACTGACGCCTGGTTTTGATCAAAATATTTGCAAGCATTTTTGGCTACTTGAAGCCATGTACTGGAGATGATACTATACACAGCTCTCAATCCTGGAACAGGGGACCACAGAAGCAGCAGCCCTGCCAGCACTGCTCTCCCCAGCTATTTTCCCACACTCCTAGCTTTGTTCTGATATACAGGATTTTTTCCTCCCCTCATTCACACAGGTAAAGACAAGGAATTCTGCATTTGAAAGCCCAAGGAATACTTGGTCATGATAACAAGTCAACTATCAAGGACAGTATCGTGCAGGTTACTATTAAAAATCAAGCATCTGATTAACAAAGGCAAAGAAAGAAATACTAAACAATAAGAAAGGGAAATAAGCTGGGCTCAGATAAGTCAACTCACTAAAATCTAGACATGTTTGCTACAAATATATTTTAACATCGCTTTTGTGCCTTTATGTTTTTTGCTGTGCACAGACAAAAATCCCCTTCAGGGGGACTCATTCAAAAAAGGTGCATCTTAGTTCTTACAAAATGTGGTTGGAACACAGATGGCACCAGGGGTGGTGTAAGAAGAAGAGGAGAAGGAGAAAGGAGGGAGGCAAAATGAATTGTTACTGAAGTCAGGAGAAGTCTCTGATGCCAGCATAACTTGGGTCAAACACCAAAGAGTTCTTCAGTTGCTGACACAAGAGAAGACTGAGGCCAAGGTGACAGAAATGTCAAGATTACCCCCAGGCCTGCAAGAACTTTCTCATGGCTGTTGACTAATTTCAGGACCTTGGCAACCTCTGTCCTCCCAAGGCACTGTGTTTTTTTCCCACCTAATGACCTGGTTGGTCTAGAGCTTCATAGGTGACCATAAATCTTGTTGTGACTTAGTCACACCAAAAAATAATCTGCATTTTCACCTATGTGCATCCACTGTTTGTATGTTGAATGGGCAGTGCCAAGTGCCTACATTCAGGAGAGGACAGCATTAGACACATTAGCTGACCTCAACACTATTTTAGAAGTTAGAAGCTGATTAGTATTTTCTCTTGTATGCATTTTGACACTTCCTAATTAAAGGAAGGTAAAAATAAGTAAAAATAAATTGAAACCAGCTCTGGTGGTTTTCAAACTGTGTGCTGTTTTACTGTTGCAAAAGCTGTTGAAGTTTGATTGCCAATGACATACATCACTGACTCCTGCAAGACTTTGTAAAACAAGACAATAAATTTCTCTTTTCCAAGACTAATAAAAATTGTAACAGTGTCACATAGGATTGCAGATGACTTTTCATACAAATTATTGGAAAGCTGATTTTGGTTCCATAGAATATATAGCCATATCATTATAATTTACTAGAGCATGGAGGTGGAGGGCAAATCATACCCCACTTCATCACTCTGCTGTTTCAAGCAGTTAAACTTTTTTTTTAAAACCCCTTTGGTAAGAAAAGCAATAGAAGGCAAATATAAAAGCAACTTTATGGAAGAGGGGAGATGCTTGCTTAGGAAGCAGATTGAACAAGCTTAATTCATATATTCTTCTCAGTAAAATACCCATATATGTACCTACTCTGCAGCTGATATTAAAATCAGAAATAAAATATGAAATACATAGTTCTGAACCTAATTGAAATACATAGTTCTGAACCTAATTGAACCATGATAAAAGGAAATAACAATCCAAGCAATTACAGTGTTACTAATTTACAGGTTAGTTGAAGTGATAGTGAGAAGTTCTAACTCAGCAAAACTCGATGCTCCCTCTATTTACTTAAAATAGGTATTATCTTTATTGCCCACCATTAAAAAAACCCCCCAAATGCTCTATGAATTGACTCTTTGTAATTTGATTACGTTTGAAGTGTTTTCTTTAAATATTTAAAATAAAATATTCCTCCCAATTTTGATATTAAACAATCAAAACTTTTTCTTCAATTAAAAACATTTTTTGCCAATTTGTCTCAATTAAATAATATTGAGGTAATGCTTGTAAATAGTTTTTCTTGTCATCCTTGTTATATGGCTATAGTGTTCAAAATATAATGAACTTTAAAAGAGAGGAATTTATTTTACCTAATACATGAGTCAGTAGATAAATCTGAAGACAATGGCTGAAATGACTGAACTTGAACAAGAAACCATTTGCAGTTTCAACTGTGATTTATTGCTTACTTCTGAAATACTGTCAGACAAATCATTCCAAGTATCCAATGCTGTACATAACACGGCACATCAAATCTGTGGAGGTAGAAATCCTTTCTTTGTAGAACAGGAGTGGCTTAGAAATATCCATTTAACAGACTCCAAACCATTTTGCTTGTTCCTATGCTTAACCAGTAACTCACACAAAAAAAATCCCTATTGAGCAGTAAAAGGCTCCTGTCAATAGCAAAGGAGAGGCAGAAGTTTTGCAGAAACACTGTTTTACTCACCCACTTATTTGCATTTACCTCATTTTAGAAAGCCACAGTTAGTGGTACCAGTCTAGAAGTAGCATAAAGCTATTCAGGCAACTTGACCACACCAGTCAAAGTTTCATACTCTGAGATCTCATTTGGCTCCTACCTTCCTCTGTGATACCTATATTTTTGAAAGGGTTAAAGAGGTGGCTGAAATTCTTTCTGCACAAAGGGAAAGATCTCCTGGGCTTGCCCGTAACTGCCCAAACCTTGGCAAAGCTAAACAAAGAGCACAGACCCAAGCCCTGCCAAGAAATCTGAAGGTGATCCCCTTCCTTGCCAGGTTTTCTCAGCCTGTGATTTTTCCTTTTTTCCCTTATCATTCTCATTTGCATTCTTCAAAAAAAAAAAAAAACCCATCAATTCTCTACCTAAATCCCACATATCTGGAGAGAAGGGAGGGGCATTCTCTACACCAGAAGCACCTTCACTGGAACACCTGGCCAAGGAACAGAACATGGCTTTAAATTCCCATCTATGCTGAAGGTGATAGAACAGGAAAAGTAAACTCAAAGGGGATACACTTCTCTCTGGCATCTTTCTCCACAGAAGTAGCTCTTGTGCAGAAAAAGTACTTCATTGAAAGTGAAAAAGAAAGACATTGTAAGTCATTTTATACCCAATGAATCAATGTTGGAAAACTGGGTCCACAGAAAGCAAATGTACTGGCACAACCTAAGAATTAAAACATTTATTCAGGATAGGGATAGCTGGTCAACCACACTTTGCATTTTGTATTACATATGCCATTATTTAAGTGGCTAATTGAACAATTCCACAAGCAAAACTGAGAATGCTTTATCACAGAATACTTTTCCACTCCATGGCTTAAAGCATTCCCACTGGAGACAGTTAAGCAGGGGTCAAACCTTGCCATTAAAGAAGGAATTTCAGCCTTAGCTTTCCAGAACCTGATAAAATATTTTAGCTTCTTCCTAGATTTTTAGTTTCTTTTTAAAGGGGTATTGTTCCAACAATGTTTTCTTTCTGAGAAGCTTTTAAGGGGACAAGCCACTGATGGGGTGGATATACTGCAGTCACTTTTTGTGGGAACAATTAGCTCATTCTTTTAAAATACCCATCTGTGGTTTTTGTCTTGGGAACAAAACTGCATTTAAAGACAGCTTAGTATCCCACTAAGTATCTGATTGGCTGTACTTGCCAGATTATCACATTCACTGACATTGGATTTATTAAATTTGATGAAATGAAATAAAGGAGATTGGAAAAGGAGTGCCAGAAAACAGTACCTATCTGTGTCTTACAGTGCTTCTTCCTTAAGGGCAACCGGAGGTTGCTGCAGTTTCAAAACTGCCATTTCAAAACCTTCTGGATCTTGGCCACAGAACATTCTTTTCAAAATTGCCACAGACACAGATCACTCAGATATGGGACACACAGAGACAAAGCAAAAAGCCAGAGAGATACAGAGCCACACACAAGCAGCTGCTGACTTTTGATGCAGGGCGTACGTGGATTTGCCCATAGGCCTAACAATAATATTCTTTGCCCCTCATCCCCCATTAGACATAAAAAACTACAAAAACATAAAATCATCTCTTAACTTTCTAAAAATTTAAAACCTCTGTTTTCTACTGATATTTTTTTCCCTAGCCTTCTCAAACTGCAGATTTTCTTAACTCCAAGTACACTCTTACCCTTTGCGACGATGAAGATCCCAGGTCAACAACTTGTTTCTTCAAAACAAGGATCCCTCGCTGCCATAGGAATGCAAAGAAGAAGAGGAGGAATGAAAACTTCTCAGTGCTGCATCTGCTGAAGATCTTTGTGCTGGTGCAAGTACAGGAAAAGTCAATGCTGAGGGCTTTGCAGGAGCAGGAAGCTCAACAGGTGTTAGCAATTTCTATCAGCCGAAGAGCAGCAGCAAAATGTAATTGCACCCAATAGCTAAATAACTGTTCTAACAACAATTTTGCTTAAAAACCAGCAAAAGAAGGGCATGTGTCCTCCTAAGCTGAGATTTTGTCAGTACTTGCAGGCACTCCCTGTGTGCATGTGCAACAGGTCAGAAGAATTGCTGGGAGCTGTGTATCCAATGACCAGATTTTGGAGAAGATGAAGATGCTTTGCCAGAATCCCCCAGACAAGGTCAGCCTAGCCCAGCATAGTAATGAACTTCAGGGCCCTAAGAAACACCTGGGAGGAGTGCACAGGTGTTGCAAATTTGAGTTTAGGTGCCAAAAAAAGAGAGGATTTTTAAATATTTTGATAAATAAACTTTTAACATCTTAAATCCTTCTAAGGTCTCTGGAGCGGACCACAGTTAGAAAACTTGATGTCACTTTATTTGTTTTCCAGTTGATGAAAGTAAGGAGAAATGTGAACTGCAGAAAATAAATATACAAACATTTTTACCTGTCACAGATGTGACAGGAAATACCCATGATGCTTTTTTGCTACACAGAAAACTAAATTATTTACACAATACTTACATCTCTTTTTAATCTTGAAAATCCTGATAATGTCACAAGCAGTTTTTAAAATTAGATTTGTGAAAGGGGGAATTTTGTTTCACAAGCAAACTACTGACAGAAGTACAAATATTTCATATAATGCTGTTACATTCTATTTTGTAAACTTTTAGCAAACAGCATTACTATATCTGTCCTCCAATGTCAGATAATTTACATGATCTTTATGTCTTTATGTGTGGTCACTAGGTATGCCTGTTTCAAGAGTCTAATGAAATCTTTAGCCCTTCACATATTAGAAAATGCCAGACTGCCAACTTTTAAGAAATGAATGTATCAATGGCTTAGTATTACATCACTTTAAATAGTGATGAGTTTCAGATCCATCAAGTCTTATATCATGTATTAACTGGAAATTGTATAGCAAATAGGTGAGTTTTCAGCTTAGAAATGGTGGAATTCATAACTATTAGCTTTGCAAGGGCTTAGAAGTGCAGAAGGTGCATATTTTTGTGACAAATTTTTGACAATGATTGATGGCTCGATTTTCCATTTGAAAAATGTAGTTGCTGAAATATAGTTAAAACATCTTCAAACTTTTGTAAATTAACCTGCTTTGCTACTCTAATGAAAACTGTATGCTTACACAATTTTGCAAATTTAAATGTTTGATACAGGAAAAATTCTACTTCATCACAATGAAAGAGTAAAACAAAACAATAAAGCTGATTTTCAATAATAATTTAAAAATAATTACTTTGTATAAATATCAGTTGTTCTAACTTTTTAAAGTATTGATGAAAGAAGCAAAATGAAAACTCAGGACAGGACTTTCATTGTATAGTGTAGGTGTATTTCATGTTGTTACTGTATATTGACAAAAAGGACAAGAAATTAATTTGGTTGATTTTTTTTACAATAATTTTTTGTGATTTTAAGAACATGGGAAGTTTTTAACTTTTACTTTAGATTTTCAAGAATTTTTTTTTATCTTCCTCGAGTGTTGAATTTCTGTTTAGCACAAATGAGCAGCAGGATTTAGTTTTTATCACAGGATCTTGACCTTTTCTCATCTCTTATTCAATAAGCCAAACTAGACACATACTAAACCATGTGCTGAATACAATTAAGCATTTCTTAAATCCTTCTTCTATAAACAAGTGGAGTAAACCCAGCCAGTAGAGTAATTACTTTCAAAGATGATGGGAAAAAATCTGAGATCATTGGGTCAGTGGGAATGCCTTTGCCTTTTTCATAGGCCAATAAATAAATTTGAAAAGACAATGCAGAATGTTGCAGAACCAAACAGAAGATCTGAGTAGCCTGGCAGTAAAGCATGGCAATGGTGGTGTCAAGATTTGTCAAGCAAAAAACTGAGATCAACACCTGATCCACAGCTCAGGGAGTGCTATTTTTGAGGAAAAAATTATTTTAAAAATCTCTGTTGCCATCACAGCTCTCTGGGAGCCATTGAATTAGAAATTGGTCTTACCACTTGGGATTGTAATATGTGTCCCTCTCTGCATAGGAAGTGGGTCAACACAAACAGGGGACTTTTGCATTCTCTGCTGCAAGTACGAGATATTGGTATTATTTTGAGACTGTAGATCTTGCTGTTCAGTAAAAAATGAAGGCAAATTTATTTTTAAAGCAATCTTAAACTCACACCAGTACTTCTTAGAGGAATAATCACAGTTTGCTGAAAAATCAGCACAAACAAAGCAAGTCTATTTTTAGCTTTGTCATTTTTCATTTTTAAATTTGAGTGATGTTCTATTTCAATTGCCAAAGCATTAGGAAGTCAGGTAGAAAGTTTCTTTTCAGTTGTTCTTGCTGATAAAGTGTTTGTCTGGAGTTTTTTTGAAAGGAATGCTGAGAGAGAAAACTTGTACTTCTGAAACACACAGAGAAAGATACGGACCATCCTTGCCTCTGAAAATGCTTAACTGGTTTTCTGTTGAATCAAAAATACTATTCATTGAAATAATAGTTCACCAGATGTCCTGTAGTTGCCAAAAAAAAAAGCATGAAGCAGCAGAAAAATATAAACTACAGTTTATGTGTTGATTCAAGAAAAAAATGGAGAAGGTTAAAAGTAGAATGCCCATTTACATGTAAAAGAGTGGGAGTATCTTACTCCAGAGACAGTGACTGGCAGTAGATGGAACCGTTCCAGAGGGTACAATTGCTGGTGAAGTAAATTCAGACTATTTTGAGTGACAGACAAACAAATCCTGCAGCTCAGGCTAGCATGGGTGGAAACGTGGCCTGACTCGATGGTGAGGGACGCAGTGTGACACGTGGACTCCTGACACATTGGCTGCCGTCTGTCCTCCAGCTCTCTGCTGCTGTCAGCGGGGGACATGGAAGGACCACGAGGACCTCTCCTGCTGGCTCCTGCCTCAGCACACACTGCTTGGGCAAAGGCATGGACAGTGTGTGAGGAGAGACCTCTGCCTCTGCCTGGCATCAGGTTACGGCCTGAAGCACCAAGTTCAGTTCCCCTTACCCAGCCACACGTTTTCTCTGCAACACGCTTTGTATGAATGAATACAAAGCAGTAAACAGTGAAATACCCTCTCTGTGCTATCAAGAAGAATTTGAATGAGTTCTAACTATAGAGTTTCTAGAGGAAATCTTGACCAGCACTTGATTAAACTCAACCAACTTGGGTACAGATTTTTAGTTGCAACGTGGCTGGATTTTGCCACCCTGCACTGCTGCACTTCTTGCCAATGACTGCAATCAAGGAGAATTTTAAACAAGCCTAAATCAGGGCAGTCCTCAGGTTGTTTTATAGCTTGTGGAAGGCAGCCCAGTCTGCAGGGGACCACACAGCTGGAGAAATACAGGAAGTGAAAAAATAGGCCAGTGTTAAAACAAATTGGTGATTCTGAGCATGTACGAGAGTAACTGCAAACTGCCTTAACCTGGAACCATCTATCTTCACTTATCCATTTGAAGAAATAAGGAATTTAAGGCATCTTTCAAAGTAAGAAAGAAGTTGACTCTTTTCTCCCCAGGCCTTCATAGTGAGTAGCTCTGATGATGGGAGTTCCATTCCTTCACACTTATGGTGGTACAAGTAAGGAAGCAATGGAGGCTGGCTTCCTGCCCCTTTTTATTTGCATTCCAGAAACCAATTTTTGCACCATCTGTGATCCTGTTGCAATACCTACATGGGAATATAGATTACCTTCAGACTTCATTGTAGATATGACCACACATGGCAGAAGGCACGAAGAATGAGCTCCCTGGGGCCTTATCCACAGATGTGGCTAAGTCTCTTTGTCTTACAGGTAACTAGCTGATCAGCTGCTGTAAGGGCAGCACCCCCAATTCCTGCTCCCCATGTAACTGGGGACCACCAGGATGTGCTTATTTTCCCTACTGAGAGAGGAGCTTTTTATGGTCAGCCCTCTGTAATACATGAATAGCCTTCCACACTCTCAGAAGAGAGATAAATTGGCTATACAGCCATTTTGCTCTGGACCAGAACAACACAATAAATCACAGTGCTTTGTCAGGGACGGGGATGTGAACTCTGGTGCCTGGTTCAGGTGTTTCTCAGCAGCTTTCAATATAATCTGCAGAGAAAATGCCTGCCTGGAGTTGCCTCTACAAAGCCATTCAGTGCATTGCCCATGGGAAGCACGTACTTCTCACATCACCCTTCTTCCCCTCACAGTGCTTTGATTTTAGCAGTATGGCAAAACACCAGACCTATCTATATTCAGGCACAGCTTTTGCATGGAAATCTCTACTGTAGCGGGCAGCTTTCTGGCTTTTTTTTCCATCACAAATCTTACAGGAGAAGAGCAGCAGTTTCAAAGACTTTTACAAGGAAGCCTCAGGGCTTCTTTGCCAGACTTCAATGGATATGTTTAGAGCATGGTATATGGAGGTTGAACTGCCTGACTCTCATTAACATTAATAGAGTCAGAAGGCTAAATGCCTGCGCACCATTCTGGTGACGTACCCACAGCATCTGGCAAGGAGCCTGCTGCCATTTCTAAGTCCTTTTGGATATGATGTTTCCTTCTTCAGCATCAAGGTGGCAAAGTAGACAGGGACAGCTTACTTTCCTTCAGCTAAGACATTCTGAAAAGTGAAATAACTGTGAGGGCTCTGCCTGAATTTTAACATGGGACCTTCCGCTTGCATGTGAACTAGCAGCCCATAGTTTAGTTTTTAAGTTAAAAAACTAAATTCAGAACCCCACATCAAACAGACAACAAACTGCTGTCAACCTATTTGTTTAATACAAAAGAGTAGGCTAGCAGTTACACAGGACTCATGGTATCACAAAAATTCTAGGTTGTTTGGATTATATGTACTCTTTGAAAATTACAGATAAAGGAGGTACTTTTCAAACACGAAGCTGTTGCACAGCTGAAGCAAGTAGCTAATTTAAAATTTAACCTGTATCAATATAAAATTCTTCATTCCCTGTTTATGAACACCTGCAGTTTTTATCACATACCTTTTCACTGGAAACAATCTGTTAAAACTGTAAAATTATTATAGTGTAGTCCCATAGTATGTCACACTGGCAGTACCTTTGATCTCAGCCCCTGGGAAACATTTTTTCATGTGGGCAGCAGCAGCAGCTGTAAATACAATGTTAATACTGTTGAAGTATTAAATTTCTCTTTTATTTTGATGGCTGAAGTCTGAGTGCTTATGCAGTACTACATTTCCCATATAACTTGCTTTCAAGTTTCTGAAGTTTCAAGATAATCTAGTGTCCGAGATAATGGACTGTCTTAGATACTTTTATAATGGTGTTAAAAGTGAAAAAAAAAAGGGGACCTCTCAATTTCTTTAAAATCTGGGAAAACATACTTTGGTGATAAATCTTAATCTCTCAACATCTTGATCCCCTCTTTAGCTGCTGGACAATTCCCAGCTTTTCTGCTTTAACCTGATTAGAAACAACCTGTTGGCTAAATTACTTTGTTACAACCTACAAATCACTGCATGGTTTTTCTCACAGGTTCAGTCCTACTTTAACAAAAAAAGTCACTGTTTAAAATGCTATCCACATCCCTGGTGATTGTCTTATCACAACACTAAAAGTCTAGATCATGTACCAACTTTGCCATACACAAAGAGCCCAAGGATGTGCCCTTAGCCTGCCACCATGCTGTGCAGCCTATCAGCCACCACACACCCATCCCAACCACTCCTCATGCCAATGGCATAAAGACTGGATAATGCCCTGGCCAGTGTGAAAAACAGCTTGAGCTAGATGAATGCTACTCTAACCCCTACAATTTTATCCTGATGGAATTGCTTTGCAATAATATCTTACTCCAAGCTTTATACGGGGAAAATTATAAAGATTGAGCACTTTTATTGTTCATGTACTGAGTGCACATCTTCAGTGAGAATATTTCTTAAACAACATTTTAATAAAACAAGCAGCACACACATTCTGTTAAGTGAAAATTTATACACATATCAGTGTTTTAAGGGCTTTATACCTTTCAAGGGCACTTTCATGAAAATGTCTTAGAAAAAGCGATTCTACCAAATAACATGCAAACAGTCTTAAGTGTCAAAATTATCTTGATTTAGCCTCTCCTATTCACTGCTTTTGATTCTGAATGAACACACAAGCCACAAGGCCTTTTCTACTTTGTATGCTCTGTACACACTGCCATCAAATGTGCATAATAATATGCATTTTTGTTCATTTTCAAATACCACTGTAATAGTCAGTTGTGTGCACACAAAGCTTTTTAAATGCATACGCTGTGGTTTTGTGCCTTAAGGCAAATCTCATTTCATGCTCCTTGGTATCAATATAGCTTGGGAATGCAAGGACTGAAGCCTATATTCAGGGTCTAAATCCAGAAAAGATATAAAAGACCTGTTAGAAGGAGGTGGGAATGGAGGGAGGGTGGGAGAAAGAGGGATAAGCAGGAGAGTACACTTCCTACCAAGGCAGGTACATCTCTTTCCTCTTCAACTTCTGAGTAGAATTAGGCAACCATTTAAGACAGAATAGCCAGGAGGCTAAGGTTCATGGGGTTTTTTGTTAATCAGGCATCAGGTAAAGCTTTTAAATAACCACTTGCAAGGACTGGAAGTCAGCCTTCCCCTTTTCCCAAGCAAGAGCTCCAACTGCCCCAGGACACCTAAATAATGTGACTATTTTGGCACAAATTCTGTGCACTCTCTCCCCCACCTCCTCCCACTAATGAAAAAAAGCATGCCTTTTATTCCTGCATATTCCTTTTAAATGTAGAGCTTTTCACAGAGGAAAGCCATATTAGAATAGCTTTTACATGGAAGACTGGGGTGAAAGATGGACCTAAATCCCTTCTGCCAGGCAAAGATTGAACCCACATTGCATACTCATACTCCTGAATGAATGGAGACTCCCATCACCTGCTGCTGCTGCTGTGCTTCATGCACAGCCTGCACCATTAGTCATGCTCAGAGGATGCCAGCTGGATAGAGCCCCTCAGGTGAAACAGACTGAGGAATGCCTTGCTTATGAATTCAATTTAGGTTAAATGTAAATTACTGGGTCACTCCACACTAAGCTGGTTCGGGATGTCCAGGAAAATAGAATTTAAAGCCTTCAGGAAATACAGGGATTTTGACATGAACGGGGGGCTAAAGACAGGTTCAGCCTGCACTCCCTCCAACCTAGCTCTAGCAAAGCCTGCTCCATTTGAGAAGCTGGGCAGCCATGTTGGTGTGGAAGCTCACAAAAATGCATGGCAACTAAAGAATTCAGGTGGTCCCAAATGTACGTGACCCCTTTATGACTTCAAGGAGTCATAAAGGCTGCAGTTTGGAACACAGAGCCTTAAAGCAAGTATTAGGCAGCTTTATTCTTTCACATTTCATCCTGTCTTGATTTTCTTCGTATTATTTATATTTATGTGGAAAATCCTAGTAAAAAAAATTCAAAATTTTAGGGAGGAAAATTTCACATGACTTTAAACGGCTTGGCGGAAAGGTTGACACAACCACGCTGCAAAAGATGGTGGAGTGTAAAAGAACAACCTGTCAGATGTGAGCCAAGAATGGAAAAGAAGGACATCCTATTTGACTTAGATGTGCAGGTACCAGCCCTTGTTGAAGGGGGAGGGCTCCAATCACCTGTTCTACAAAAAGCACATCATATAAGGGGCTCAGGATGACTGTATCACAGCCCCCAGTGGCCCAAATCTGTCTGCCCTGACAGAGCTGCTTCTTGGGCTGCTCTTTGCAGCCTGGTTCTGGGTCACAACTGCAAGTGCCTTCAGCTGTGGTGGCAAATAAATTGTGCAAGGATGGACATGCTTCCTGAAATCTGACAGGAGCACACATCTGTGCATCCTTGACACCAAATCAGTCAGTGATGGCACCCATTAGGGAGGAGAGATACCTCTTTATAGCTTGGAAAACCCATCTTGCCTCATATAAAATACTCTGTCTCTCACCTCAAAAAGTGCTAAGGTATCTCCCAAGCAAAAACTCCCATTCCCTGACCACTTTTATTTTGCAAACACCTGTACAGTTTCATAGAATACTAGAGGAATGAAATAAATATATTTTAATAGAAATAATTCTCAAAAAAGCTGTGATCAGTGTCAGATCTACCATTTAATCTCCCATTTGTTATGGTAGATTTAAAACCTCAAAAAGTGCTAAGGTATCTCCCAAGCAAAAACTCCCATTCCCTGACCACTTTTATTTTGCAAACACCTGTACAGTTTCATAGAATACTAGAGGAATGAAATAAATATATTTTAATAGAAATAATTCTCAAAAAAGCTGTGATCAGTGTCAGATCTACCATTTAATCTCCCATTTGTTATGGTAGATTTAAATTATGATATAGATAAACTAGATTCAAACTATAATATCAGGAGGTACTTTTTCCTTTCCCACAGCTTCCTGATATCTGAATTGGAACAATTTGGGTGGTGGATCTGGATGGGTGGCCTACTAGATGGGTGAAAACCTGCCTGGGCCCTGAGGCTAAAAGGGTGGGTAGTTAATGGCACATGCTCTACCTGGAGGCCAGTTGTGATTTTTTCAAGATCTCTCTTGTCTGAGACCTTTTACAGTGATCTGGAGGAGAGGTCAGAGTTCATTTTCACCAGACTTTCAGGGGACACCTAGCTGGTGCATGCAGCCAATCTGCTCAAAGTTATAGCCACTTCCAGGAGCACCGGAGGGATGGGCTGGCAGGAACCCTAAGTAACAAAACAAGGACAATTGCAGAGCTGTACCCCTTGAATGCATGAAACCCATGCTTGTGGAGCAGCTTTGTAGAGGAGACAATGGTGGATCTAAAGATGAACATGCTCTGGCAGTGAGGCAGGGTAGCAGTGTTTGGGGCTGTATAGTCAGGAACATTCACAGTGGCAAAGGAGAAGTCTGTGCCCTTTAATTTCATGTGTCAGCCCTATCTAGGAGGCTGTGTTTGGTTTGAGGTCTCTTGAGCAGCAAAGGAAGGCATTGTTAATGCAGCAGGTTCCGTGGGGGACTGCCAAGGTGGCTGGGACTGCAGCAGGAGTGCAGGCATCCTGTAAGGAGAGGCTGAGGCCTCTTCACCTGGAGAAGGAATGCTGGTTCAGGGGACCCAGTGGAGCCCCCAGTGCTTATGGTAAATTTAGCATGAAGACAGGGTCCCGAGAGTCCCTGTCAGGAGGGTGAGAGACAACAGACATAAACTGAAATGGGGGAGGTCCCACTGAAAACAGGAGAATGCTCTTTTACTCTGATGGCAGTCCAGCAGTGGAAGAGGCTGCCCAGGGAGGCTGTGCAGCCTTCAGCCTTGGAGGCTTTCAAGACCTAACTGGATCAAACCCCAAACAGCCTGAGCTGACCTCAGGACTAATTCTGCTTTGAGTGGCAAGTTGGACTAGAGATCTTCTGGGGCTTTTTCCAACCTGGATTAATCTATGATTCATTACATGTTTTAAGACCTTTCCTGGAGCTTTCAAATCACTACCTTCTTTAACTTTCTTTTGCTTTGGCATGAAAATCCTCTGAACTATTTCTAAAAGTACATCTAAAAGAACATCCCTCAAAATAACTGTTCTATTTTAGGTAAGTACTGTCATTATATATATGTGTGTATATATATATATATATATATATATAAGTTCTGAATACTGCAGCTTATTTTGAAGGGCTCTTCATAAAATAATGAAAGCAAGGGCAAGCTTTTAAAAATTTAATCTAGATGAGCTATGTAGGAATGAATTATGCCTAAGGATATGCTGTCATATTTAAATGTAGAAAGGTATAATTACAAGTGTTACAAGTATGAAACAGAGCTTCTTAGAAAAATTAGGACTTCTTTAAGAAAAATAAAAGGAATTGAAAATGTCTGTGTGGCTTAAGTTTTCTTCTTTTGTTACTATGGCTACAATAAAGAATTACCAAAGGAGAGAATTGGATTGGTACAGTATTAAAGATTTGGAGTGCTAATTAGTATTCTCCTTCTATTACTCTGATAGCCACATAATCCAGAGCCATTTATTCTAAAACACTTTACTCTGAATGCTTTTTTAGCATTGTTTTGAAAGTAAATGCCGATTTTATTTATTACACAATTGTCTGTATTTAAAAAAAAGACTCAGTTCAATTAACATATTTTTGAAGTCTAGACTTCTTCATTTTTTAAATACTCCAGACAGCCATTTATTGTCAACTTTTTAGGGATATTATTTTCTTTTGTGCAACTGTATTACAAAGTATATTTCCTTTGATATATCAATCATTTATGTGGCGCCTCCATACTTTTGGCCACATAAAACTTTACGTGTATTTGAACATAAGATTTCTCTATCCCAAAAACAACCCTTTTAAACTGAAACACATTTAGGTTTTGTACTGTTTTAATTGCACATTTAATATTTTTCTAACATTATAGAGATATCATTAAAGCCAAGCTGTCTGTTGTGTACTTAAAAACTTCCACACTGCTCTTTTAATCTGAGTACTTACATTTCTGTCTCATTTTGTAATCTAAGTTTGCATGATGTACATACACAAGTTAACCAAAAGCATATAAAACTGTTTGCATATAAAAATAAAGGAGAGAAAGAAATAAGGTATTTTATGTGGGCACAGTTCAAATGTTAAAGCAGTTAGTGAAAAATACCACTATATGGAAAAATCAAGAGAAGAGGGTTTTTTTATGTGTTAGGCACTGATTTTGATTCAGATTTTGATTCATTCTTGGCTCTGTCTCAGACTTGATAAGGGACAAGCTATCTAATCTTGCTGCCTGAGGTGGTGGATCCTGGAGTTAATCTGACTGCTGGCTGCTGCAGCCCTGCCATCCTCCCTGTCTCAGCTCCAACCCTGGCTAAGGCATTTCAGTTTGAAAAGCAGTATGAAAAGGTTTTGTTCTCCCCTCCCTGCTTTCCCCTGCTTTTTATAGCTTTGAGGCACAGAAACAGCCAAAATCAAGGCTGGACAAACATTAGAGTTAGTGTGAAGAGAGGATTGCTGGTCTGCCAGAAAAGACAAACTGCTCTAAGTGAGACTTAGTTATACTGCCTGGGATACCAGCTTCATTTTCTCTGCCTCTAACACTGGTTTAGCATTGATTCTCTATTCATTTTCTCCTTTTTAATCCTAATTTGCTACCTGTAACCTGTCTTATTTTAGCAGTGAGATATATTTGGGAACACTTACTAGTATACATAAAGAACAAGAACATATGCATAAAAATTCCAAAGGAAAGATGTTGAAAGCAGTGAAAGGAAGCAACAAATGGATTTCTGCCAATAGTGTAATTAAGGGCTTCTCAGAAGGTGTTTCAGCAGCTGTGTAAGAGTATGATAAACATTTGAAAGCACTGGAGCACAATTATACTCTTGCTCTTCATCATTACCAATAATAGGTATTTTAATAGATGCATTGATAGCCCAATCTGCAGTAATAAGATCAAGCAAACCACAGGGTCTTCCTTGAAAACTTTACTGACCCAAAGACAGAACTAGGGGTCACCAATGCTTGGCTGCATTTTCATTACAAAGTAATTTTTTCATTGTTATGTCTAGTCTGGAAAAAATATTCTGCTTCAGGCATGGTAAATTTGACAAGATTACCACTTGCTATTTGAGCAGACAATGATTTTGTCTGTCTAGGTGACAGTAATTTTTTTTTCAAGGCAAAAGGAACAATTGAAGACTTAACTGGAAGTAGGGCAAGACTGTCTTAGAACAAGTTACTAGTTAGAAAACTTATGGATTGGAAAGAATTGGAAATCATTTACATTTGAACAAAATCTCACCGGTTCCCAAGAAATAATATGACAGAAGATACTCTTATTTTTCCTTTTTTCAAATAGTCTGGGAATATCAGGTGTGAGGGAGGACAGTGCTACCAATCACAAGTGGCAGCACAATGTTAGCTTTTTAATACAGGGTGGATAGGTGCAATTGCCTAAAAATCCCAAACCTATGGACATGGAAGTCCATAGTATGTGTGACCTGAGCATAGGTCCTAACAAGGCCCACCGACCTTGCAGAGCTCACTGAGATATCCCAACAGCAAGGAGATATCACCTCACTTATCTGCATGAGTGGACAAGACAAAGACCTGTGAGAAAGAGCACACAAATAACACAGGGCTCTGTGCACCTTCCAGGAAACAACATGAGCCAGATAATCTCCCCCACAGCACCAGTCCTTGGAAAGTTCACTGTTGTGTATAAAAACATGTATATTTAAAGAATTTTTAAGCAACCTTCTTCAAGAGCTTAAACAGGCACTTTGTGCACATTTAAGAGGTCTCACTGACTGTAGTAGGACTACTCATGTGTGTTGAACTGAGCCCATCTCTAAGCCTTTGTAGAAGAAAGTCCTTGGAAAGTACATGAAACGTGCTGGTGACAATGATCTGCTGACAGTGAAGTTCTCTGAGAAACCTGTATCAAAACTGAGCTTTAGTAGAAATTCACTGGGGGAAAGCACTGGATCAAATAGCACACCACCCAGCTGCTACCAACAGATGGGTAGCAGTCCTGGCACACTGAGCAGCTCTCACAATGTATAGGGAGAACTGGGCAGGAAAGAGGGTACAGGAAGAAAAAACCATGGAAGCAGCAGAGTGGCTGGGGAGGTTGCTATGATTTTTTTGCATAAACAGCAATGACCTCATATGAGAGAGGTTTTCTCATTCCTTGACAATTTGCTAGGAGCTAGAAGACAGAAAAAAGCCAACACTTGGTACAAAAGACAGGTCCTTGGCACCTATTTCTGTAGGGTCAATTGCTTGGCATGCAGACTGAAGTATCAAAACAGAATGACACAGAGTAGACAACCCTATAAATGTAAATTCTTCCATTAATAAAGGCTTTGTACAGTTAACATAGCTGCAAGAAGTCTGCAATATAAAAAGGTTCACCAAAGCCAATACACAGTCCTTATAAGGAACTTAAAACAGACCTGGGAAGTTTGATGTCTGGCAATTTTGAATCTCCTCCACCTCAGGATAAGCAGATACAGAATCTTTGAAAAAAACAATAAATATATTAGTAAAGCATTAGAAACAGAATTTTTTTAAAGAAAATTAGAAACAAAAGTCTTTGAAGAAAACCAGTAAGTACATTAGGAAAGCACTAGAACTGAGATCCTTAGGGAGACTATACAACAAAGCAAGGTGGATTCATTGTCATTGGCACCAATACCAATACTCTTGTGTGCAGGGGACTAAGCACAGCCTCTGGCAGAAGACAGCAGACATATCTAGACTTGATCTCTTCTGAAAACATTTCACAGCCTTCTTTGAATAAGCCTTGCCAATATCAGTGATGCACACAATTACAGTACTACATTTAATACCACCATGTGACAGCTCTGCCTCTCTGCCCTGTGAAAACAAAGAAAATGGAAAAAGTAGCATTCTGGAAGTGTCAAAATATTTGAATTATTTTAAGGTCCACATTAGACTTTCCTATTAATTTTGGGTGCAGGATACTCAGGTGTTACAGTGATTATCTACAGTGAAAAATGCAACTGTCACATATAAACTTAATTTTATTGGTTTACAAAAAAAACCCAATACCATCACCACCCTCAGACAAATAATGCTAATAAATTTCAAAGTATAAAATAGATGTAGAAACACAAGGATGTTATGACTCACCCAATGACACATCACATCTTAAAGAGGCATGAATAATCATTATTTCAACAATCAAGCATTCAATCTTAATGCTATTGTTGGGAATGAAATGACAAGCAAGAAGAAACATAGTAATTTTTATGTGGCATTAATTATTTTTACCACATATTGATGTTATCTACAAGAGAATTAGAAGAAACTGCAGTACAGGTCCTGTGCTTTCCATCCAATTCCCTCAAACCCATGTAAATCTGTAAATTCTTCACTGTAGGTGAAGTATTCAAATCTAAGATGTGCTGTTCATGGTTATCAAGGAGTCAGGAACTCTCCTGTCTTTGCTGTAGGTGGGATTATCAGTGCCTGGGTTGCATATTGAAACACTGCAGTGGGAAGAAATCTGTTGTCTCTGGTATAATCACTTTGATAGGAAAAAAGCATTGGCATGGCATGATGTATCATGTAGGTGCAACAAAATCTAATTATAACTCAGAACGATTAAAGCATTTTTTCACTCCTGAAGCTAGAAGCTTTTATAGTTTGGATTTTCTGTTCTCTAAATGTGTTTTCTTCTAAGAAGTGACAAAAACAAGTGTGAGAGGAAAATAAAAAGATCCATTATAGATTCTTATAAAATTCATGTTTGCAAATAGAATTTTCATAATTCCAATCTCTTCACAACATAATTGAATGAATATTGACTCATTAAAAAAATAATAAAATAAAAATCAAAATTTCATCCATTTCTCTTAAGGCTTACTTCTGAGTAACTTTTTCATTTTAAATAGAGAAAAATGTACTACATGTATCAATAAGCAAATAAAAGTAAAATGTAAAGAAGTAAAATATAAATATTAAAAGCTTTATTTCATTATCACAATTACTACATAAATAATGTGCATGATTTTCAGGACTGATCTATTCTGATATCTTACCATAGGAATTTCACTTTTTTGGACATATAATTTTGAGTGATAGAAACATCTACAGACTACATTCACATGCATGTTTACTTAAATAATCCATTCAGCTAGTAACTTACTGAATATCTCTTAAAAATTCCTCTATGTTCACTGATTATGTAAGTTATTAATATATAATATACATGCATAAAATTTTTCCCATCTATTTTAACGTCATTTAACATTTCTCTTGGTTTCCCTGAGGTATCAATCTCCCCTGTCCCCTCAACTCATTATTTTCTGTTCCAAATAAGGCAAACATAAAAAGAAAGAGAATCTGACATATGCATTATTCAGTCAGCTTCTTGTGTTATTTTTCCCTTGAAGTGGTTCACTGAAATATACTCCACAGGGCACATGAAGGTTATAGCACCTAGTCAAAGGAAATACATTTCATAATAACTATTATTTCTTTCCTGAAGTTCCCACTGAGACCTTCCTTCATCTGAAATAGTTTGCATGTCTAGAGTCTATCTTTTTAGTCTGATTGCCTATAAATTTCCTGAAATACAGACAGATGAACAGTCAGTCTTAAGACATCTGAGAGTATAGCACTTGGACAGAACACAGAAAGTCTCTGAAGAGGCTGGTCTTCAGTAGCTTGAAGGGTACCATTATAATATCCCTGTACTTATTAACAAACTGAATACATCAATTGGAAACACTGCCTGACCTTCAAGCTTTAACACATTTTAAACCAAGACTATGCATATTTCACTACTGCTCCCTGAAATTTCAGGAGTACAATATCAGCAGTTGAAATAGAGAATGGGCACAAACACCCATGGAAATATACTTACTGGATATTCTGATGGTCATTATTTCTTCACAGTGCAATCACATCATTCATGTTACTTATGGTGCTCTTTAATTATTCAGTTTCTGTGCCTGTGCACATAAATGGGAAAGGGATGTGTATTATGGGATGGTGAAAGGAATACTGTACTTGCCAATTTGAACAAATACAAGAGCTACTCAGTGAGCTAAGGATGGCCTGCATGTACCACACATAAATTTTCAGCTGTCTGTTCCTAATTAAACACAGCCAGCTCTCACAGCTTGGAGTTGAAGGCTTGACCTGCTTCAGTACCAGACCAGTTATCTAAACATCTACACCTTCTTCCCTCTTCTTCTGTGCTAAGTGGAAAAGAGCATTATTTATGGCTCAGTACATCCTAAGTAATCTCCTGGAATAATTGCTAAAAAGGAGATGCTGGGAAGTAAATGCAGCAAGCAGACTTCTCATTGAAGAGAGAAACTGAGTATGGCCTTACTCAGGATAGTAACTTGTTCCACTGTCACCCAGTGATGCATTTAGCATCACACCTCCCCTTGTCTTCTGACTGGGTTGTCACCACAGCCATAACATACTTTTAGGCCCATTAAAGAACATCCAAACAGTTCCTCAGACTTAATATCTTGTCTTGTCCACCTGATATATCTGATTCCATGTAGATGTTTGAATAACTTCAAGGACACCCAATACTTCCAGAAGAAGAGTTGGGAGTTCATGTGATGTATGTATCTTAAATTCACAGGTTCTTAACAGAAATTTCATGCATAACTAAATATCCATACAAGAACATTAAAATCTGTCTGTCTGGATTTTTCTGCTGGTATTTGTGAGATGCCTGAGGATTTTTTCACATTTTTGGTGAAGATTCGGGCTATTTTATAGAAATATGTATATATGCAATATGCACAATACAATGCAATACAACCTGTCCTCTAGCCTGCTCCAGTCTGACAACCAAAATGAACCTACAGAAAAATGTGGGGGAATCAAAAAATTCTGTTCAGTCTCTTTCCTGTAATGCAAAGTATAGCACATCTTTTATATTTTAATTAATGTCTCCTATGATTTTGTGCAACTGCAGACAAGATAAGAATTAGTTACTTCTAGGAGTGACTGATACAAAACACAAGGAATTAAAGCTGCAGATGGGGCTAATGTGTGGGAGTTGATTTGACACATAGTGAAATTATTTGTGGGTGAAAATGCATATGAGCCCCTCAACAAGGTGGTGCATCATGATTTATATAAGAAAGACAGCTCACTCATCTCACCTATTAGACTCAGAAAATAATAAAATATTAGAAACATCACATATTTTTGAGATGGATCAAAAGGTGCTATTCAGAGATGGCTGTTGTATCTCTTTTCCCCAGATAATTAACAATAAGATTATATCAAATTCATTTTCTTTTCCAAAGAAAGACAACTTCAAACGAATCAAGTTATACTGAAGTCCCATGTCTGGAGAAAAGGAAAATATTCCTGGAAAAAAAAAAAGTAACACTCCAAATCATATGCTACTTTTAAGTAGTAACTGTGAGGAATCTTCTTTGATAGTCTAATAATTCTTGACTTCATTTGCTTTCCAGAGACTCCATAGTCTATAAAAGGATTGGAAATTCTTATAATGAACACTATAATAGAATTTATTATGCCAGCAGAATGAAGCCTGTGTCAACACTTGCATTATAAAATCTTGGTTTTAAGAGTTTGTAACTTATCTCTATAAATACCACATGCCCCACTGTATAAGTCAAACTATTATTTCCCACAGCATAAAATTATTGCAATGATATCACTGATTTTAACTGAACAAAGGTCTCAATTAACAAAGATGAAAAAGAGAAAATAACTTTATTGCTTTATCAATAAAGTGCTTATTTTTGGAGAGTGTGTTTGAATTTTAAAACATTCAACACTGGTTCATAATTGGGGTAATTACACTGGGGATAGGAAGCAGCTTTCCTGTTGTCACTGAGTGTAAGTGTAAAATATGAAGCACTGAATACATTCCTTTTGCAGTAATTTTCACTCTTTACCACTCATTCTTTTGTCAGTATTATGGGTTTTTGTTTGCATGAAACTGCCAACATGACAGGAATGACAACATAGCAAATTAATAAAAAATATGTATATAAAATAAGAATGTATTGTAATAAGACAAAGCTAATTACATATAAGAGGTAAGAGCTGAACATGCACACATGCAAACAAGGATATTTTCACTCTAAATGCAAAGCCTAGCCTATGAATGCACAAATAAGGAAATACATGTGTGTATAGATATATATATATATTTATATAAAAAGAAATAGCACTTTTAATTTTGAAACATTAATACTATACCACAGAGATTTTCAACAATCCAGTGCCAATCTGGAGCCACATGTTATATTCAAGCTGCATAGTTTTGGGCCTTTTTTTACTGTACAATAATTTAGACACTCAGCCTCAAATTTTGTATTCTTGCTGATAAGTTTTTACATTTGTAGCTGCCAAAAGAATTATAAATTTGGATTTCTTTCAGTCTCAGAGGAGTGAGAAAGAATAAAAAGTTCTTCAGCAAATCATTTGAACACCATAAAATGTTTTAGGTTAGAGAAAAGCATTTGCCATGACTATAAAGAAGACTAAGAAGAGTAAAATTGTCTCAGTTACATCAAAAATGGTCCCTAAAAAGGGGAATATATACCATTAGAAAATTCATCCAGAAATTAAAATGATTGTTAGTGACATATTGAACATGGATTTCTGATCCATGTTCATACATGGTAAAGGAAAAACATATCACATACATGGTAAAGGAAAGACATCTGACCAGATGAAAACAAATTTATTTCAATCCCATTTATGCTCAGATGTCCAAATTATCCATAGAAAGTAAAATGACTTCCATATTATCCTTCAAGCTAGGAAGGTGGTAAGAAAAAGCTGCAAGGAAGACAGGACCACTGAAAAACAACTATTCCTGAATTCCTGGCTTTTTAGGCAACTCACACTTTAATTAAATTTAATTTGCCAGACTGGAGTGTGTCTGAAGCAGGGCAGACACACACCAACCCACAAAGTGTGGAATCCATTGCAACCTTTAAAGGGTGCAACACTAGTTCTGCAGATATGGGAACAAAGTTTGCACTAATGAAGATGTGCTAAAAAAACCCAACCAAAACAAAAAGGTACCACACTTCTGTTTTGATGCATGTCTGGTTTACTGTGAGAAAACAGAAGTTTCCAAATCATGAATGCTGCATGCAGCAGCTCAGCACCTCGGGAAATAATTGCCTGGGGAAATCACTGTCCTCCCCTTACACAGCAGTTCAATTACATGGCAAAATGTAGTTCCATTTCTGTTCCATTTCTGCAGTTCCATTTCTGTTTCATTCTGTATACCCCTGGGATCCTCTACGTGGTGTTATTCCAAACCAATTTATAACAAATAAAGTTGTGTTTAGCATGGCAATTCCATATTCAGAATTAAAAGTGCCTTGTAAAAAGAAGGTACCACCATACATTCAACAGTGTAAATTAAGGAAGGGGCAGGACTTGCTCAGCAATTCCCCAGGCTCAGCAATTCACCAGGCACCAAGAACATAATGCTGATTCCCAGTCTGAAAGGTTACCAGCTTGAAGGCAGAGGAGAAGGAGATGATGTTATTATATTAAACCTGGAAGCACAATTTTTGCTTATAAAAGCACAGTATCTGTAGTTCAGAATCACAGTCTCAATTTCTCTGTTTTCTTGTAATGCAAGACATGTTTAGTGTTCTGGTCTGGGAAAAAGAGAAACTTTCCCATGCAAACTGAAAGGGCAATTTATTACTATGGAATCTGATGAAGTGTGTTTATGGAATATCACAAGAGAGATAATAGGCACACAGTTCAGAATGTGTCTTTGTCATCAAAGAAAATTTGACTTTAAAATTGCTTGGAGCTCATAACAATCTAACTTCAACCTTGGCAGAGGGTACATAAAGCAAAAATCAGAATTCAATTGGACAGTTTTTCCTTTTTCATGCTAGAAAAAAAAAAAAAAAAAAAATTACCATTAAGGGGATCTNGATAATAGGCACACAGTTCAGAATGTGTCTTTGTCATCAAAGAAAATTTGACTTCAAAATCGCTTGGAGCTCATAACAATCTAACTTCAACCTTGGCAGAGGGTACATAAAGCAAAAATCAGAATTCAATTGGACAGTTTTTCCTTTTTCATGCTAGAAAAAAAAAAAAAAAAAAATTACCATTAAGGGGATCTCTCTGTGACAAATATTCAAACTGGTAGCCTTCCAGCCTTCCATTCATTTGTGAAGGAGCTATACAGGTGTATGGTGTGATCTGCTGTACACAACCTGTGTGTTTAGGTATTTACATGCATTCCTGCTTCAAAAGGGCCCTCCTGCTTCATATACTGTGCAGACAGAAGACCATGTGGAAAACAGGGCAGACTGTCTGATGAGCCCCCATTCACTTCTTAAAATGAAGAAAATAAGATGGTTTCAATATCAGCACATTAGGGAAAATGTCAGTATAAAGTGTCAGCAAAAGCATTAAAAAAACGGAGAAGGGAGGTCTCCAGCCCAGCTCTCCCCAGCTGAAGGAGTGCATGGTAATAGGACCAAAATTTCACTTTGCTCCAGAGGTGAGGAAGCACATAGGTCACATAGCTCTGTAAAACACACAGCCCTTCCCCTCAGATGCTCCCCAAAGTGCTTTTGTGCCTGCCCAGAAGGAAAGAGGGTCTGTGTTTGCTATTGGGCAAATGAATCCATAGTCAGATGCCTGATACAACTAACTTGACAGTCACTAAATTGACAGGCAAAATATTTGGAAATAGTTTTAAGCTCCCAGTTTCTTCTGAAAGGAACAAATGTGTTAGGGGGGAAAAAAAAGTATACATCAAAAAGTTTTCTAACTTTAGGTAGAAAGGTGAATATCTGACTGCAAATAAAAAAAAATATTTTTAAAGGTCTCTTGTAGAGTGGATGCATCACGTTATTTTCTCTTGCTTCCCACATGAACCAATTTATTTCACCCATGGCAAACACAGGAAAATGTATTTCACAGTACATACCTCTGGTAAACAATTTTGCTGGAGCTCCAGTAAAAAGAAAAGTTTGAAACAGCAGAAAATTAAACATAATACCTCTGATTACTGAAAATACTGTACCTACAGTAAAAATGAAATCAAGCACAATAGGCTGAGGGAACACCAAGCAGCTTCATACAGCAAAGAGAAGACAGCTTTCAAAGTAAAGGTATTCTTGATTGCAAAGTGGGAGGAAATTTATAGGAGATGTATCCAAGCTAGTTTTTCTGAATTAATTTCCCACTTTCTAGATTTGAGTCTCAAAGTACCCATGTCACTTAAATAGAAATTGCAGCAGCTTATTCCAGCTGCAAAGGTTTAGGATTTGCTGAATTAAATGGTAATAGACTGAAGCCAAAGATTACATGCCCCAATAATTAGGAAATAGCCAATATATTTAAACATTTCTTTTTTTTTCTGTTTAGAACAAAATATTAGCCAGTTGCTCAGTCACAGTAAACTTAAATCATAGGCCTGATCCTAAGTTTTTATGCATATTGAATGTTTTAATCAAATTCTCAGCCTCTTGAAGTCTTCCTCAGCCATGTGCAACCACAACCCAGCTCTTGCCCTTACAGTCTTCAATGGCTTTTCAGCAAACAGCAGAAAACCTCTCCAAATCCCTGCTCCTCCTTGCAATGTTGCCCTCTGTGCTTTGCAGAAAATCTGTAAAGCACAACATGAAATAGGAACAGCTGAGCATTTGGCTCACCTCTGGGAAGTGCAGCTCAAACCAATGACATACTCTTGTGGCAGAATGGCAAAGAAAGCAAAGCATCCAATGAGAAGAAGAAAAGGACAGGAAAACATTCTGACAAAAACCTTTGCCTTTTGTGACTTGATAAAGTAATGAGAACCAGACAGAACCTTAGCAGATGAATTTCCTTCTACAGCCTGAGAGAAGCCACACCTCACAACACATCCAAAGAAACATCACCCAGAGCAACACATTTGGTACCCAGGTGTGAAGGCATGGCAGATCTCTCCCAGTACAGCATACCCTCTCCCTAGATGCTTTCTGCCCCTGATGGCACCCTTGCAAAGACAGTCAGGAGTGCCCCTGCCTTTGTGGCCTTGAAAAAGACTTTTACATATCAGTGACATCCCCACAGAGTCAAGGTGCCCATTAACAGGTCTCTGTCATGCTTTTTTTTTGGCATCCTACTCTTCCAGGCAGACTCAGAGAGGAGTAAAACACAATTCATCTTCCTGCAATGGAGACACACACCTTATCCCTTCAGAGCTCCTCAAACAATGAACACCACCAGGTCCCAAACACAACCAGCTTCCTTTGTAAACACCATCCTTTGCCTTGTGCTTAGTTTCTTCAGTCTTCCTACACCCCAGTCTCTTTTCAAAGATTAGTTTCTGATGCCATTTTTCTTTGCTTGAAGGGAAGATTTTCAAAGGCAGTAATAAAGTTAAATCCTAGAACTCATTGGCTTTCAAGAGATGCTTACCTTATATTTGTATCTGTAAAGAATTCCTCTGACTCATTTTTCATCTGTAGAGATACTGAGTTTTTTGGGGGTTTTTTTTGGCATGGACTAGCTGTTCTTCTCCACTTATTAATTTTATTGCTTAACTACACTGATGCTGATCTCAAACATCCAAAAAAGACTGCTTCTACTTTCTGAGGCCCATTAGCACAGCTTGTAGGCAGGAAGAATATGCACTGGCTCAGACAGACCTGATGCACTGCTTGCAATGCAGAAGAATGTGCACAAAAAGAATATATGAAAGCAAATAAAGTTAAATACTAGATTACAAGATTTCCATTTTAATCTTGTTACATTTTCCTATGAGAGGGAAGAAAATTTAAGTTTTAAGAGACAAACCAATCCTAGCTCAGGAATAAGAGTCCCCTTTCTGCCAACAGGGAAGTGTCTCAAGCCATCTTCCTGAAACTTAAAAATAAATCTGTAGCTGACCTCTCTTCTCTTACATTTAGGTAAGATTTCTGTCATGACCTCACTGTTTAAAACTGTCCCAAAGGTCACAAAGAAGTTTTTCATTGCAGCCGTCACTCAGAGTGACCTCCAAGGATTCTGCAAGGGCAGCCAAAACTCTAAAATCCATCAAAGTTGCTTAAAAAATTTGTGAACTGTGCTACCATATTTAAAGCAACAATTTTAACCCACCACACAAAGTGCTTTTACATGGTTGTTTGTGTCTAGTCTAGCAGTGATATATTAATTCAGGTACTTTTATAGGGTAAATTATATATATAGAGAACCTTGTTCACTGCTTTCACACTGGAAAGAATGCTGTCTTTACTGATCTAAATGCCACCTGGAGCATGGGCAAGGGGAACTGCAGCATTGCTTAAAAGCTTTATTATTTTTTCACATTCCCATTGGGCAAAAAGAATTTTTAAGTATTAGGATAGTTTAACTAGCTCTTCATTTTTTTTTCCCCTTCCAGGAAGGCTAGGATGATGTCATTTGCCTTTACATAGTCTCTCAAAGCAAATTGAGGACAATTCAACTTTGAAGAAGTGCTTCCTTTCCACGGTTGACTCCCAGGGGTACTGGTCCCCAGCCCTGCATCCTGTGGGTATTTACACAGTGGCCTATCTGTGAGTTGATGGTTATCATCATCCTGTGTGGCACCATTCCTGGCATTGCTGCCCCTGGACAACATGCCATAAAATTGCTCTGATGTCATTTCCCAAATGACTAGAAACTCAAATTCTCTGTTTGCTCCTGTGAGGTACATTTTGTCAGGGCAAAGTACTGCTAACAAGTACGAGGGGAAAATGTCTATGTTCTTATGTGCTACATAATGCAAAACCAAAACACAGAGAAACTGTTAAGAAATTTGGTAAGAGTTCAAAGGCTATTGCTTATACAAGAAACTTGATCTCACTTGAAAAATAAAGGTGTGATTTCACACAGGATATTGGCCTAGATATAGGCCATTTCCTATCACATAACGTACTATTATTTCACATCCTTATCTTCAGTTTTTATCTTGAAAGCAATGATTAACAAAGCAGATATAAACCCTTAGAAGCTTTTTCTGGGAGAAACTGAAGAATTTATCAGATCATAAACATTACAAGGCAATTTGATGCCTAGGTATATCCTTTACAGCATAAAAAGTACTTGACTCTCTGCTTATTAATTCTTTGTTCTATGATGAATCGAATATCTCAGTGTTAATACAAAGATTTAATGTTTGTGGAAGTTATATGTGTGCTACTCACAGAAAGGCTGATGTTGGGAGGGATCCCTGGAAATCATGAGGTTCCAGTCCTTTGCTCATACTGGGCCACCTACAGCCAGTTGGCCACGTGTCCAGGTGGCTTTTGAATATCTACAAGCAGAGAGACTCCAAAATCTCTTTGTGAAAATTCTAACAGTGCTGTGTTACCCTCACAGTGAGAAAGCCTTTCCTGATATTCAGAGGGAAACTCCTGCTTTTCAGTTTGTGTCCATTGCCTCTGGTCCTGTCAATTACTGGGCAATGCTGAAGAGAACCTGGCTCCATCCCCTTTGCACTTTCAGTAATTTGTATAAATTGATGAGATCCCCCTCAAGCCTCTTCCTTTTTGGCTGCCCATTCACACCTCTCTGAGCCTTTTTTCATACAGGAAGTTCTCCAGTGCCTTACTATCTTAGTAGACTTTTGCTGCACTCTCCCCAGTACGTCCACGTCTCTCTTGTGCTGGGGAGCCCAGAACTGGACACAGCACTCCAGGTGTGCCCTCAGCAGTGCTGAGTAGAGAGAAAGGCTTGGCCACCCCACCCTGCTGGCAACACTCTTCCTAATGCAGCCCAAGACACCATTAGCCTTCTTTGCCACAGGTGCATGTTGCTGGCTCATGTTCAGCTTGCTGTCCACCAGGAAGGACCTTCAGATCCTTTTGTTCAAAGCAGCTTTCCAGCATATATTGGTGCCTAGGGCTGCTCCTATCCAGAGGCAGGACTTTGCACTTCACTCTGCTGAACTTCATGAGGTTCCTGTAGTCCCTTTCTCCAGCCTGTTAAAGACCCTCTGCACAGCAGCACAACCCTCTGGTGCATCAGGCACTCTTCCCAGTTAGGAGTCATCTGCAAATTTCCTGAGGGTGCACTCATTCTGCCCCAACATGCAGAGCATCGATGAAGATGCTGAACAGGACTGGACCCACTACTGACCCTGGGGGCACACATACTGCTCTCCCACCAGAGTTTCTTCTGGCCTGACCAGTCATCCAGTTTTCAATCCACCTCACTGCCAGCACATCCAGCCCACACTCCATTAGCTTCTCTATCACAGATGTCTAATTTAGTTTCATTGATTGAATGGAATAAATCCTTATTTTTACAAGTGGGAAAAAAGCTACTTTGGCATTAACATGCAACACTGATACAATCTCCATAACACATTCAACATGTGCACAACAACAGGTGCAGCAAGTGGAGATAAGACTTGTTTCTCATTCTTTTCTCTGATCTTCTCACAACCTTCCCCAGGAAAATGCCTGGGGAAGTCATCTGTTGCTCTCTGTGGCCAGAGAGCTGCTGCCACACAATCCTAATTCTTCATAATCAATAACCAGTTTTCTAAGTGGAAGCCAGCCTATCACCAAGGACCACAGGCAAACCATATCCCACATATATGTACAGACTGTTTCCCAAAGAGCCAGATGCCATAAAATTGTCAGGAAAGGATGCCCTCTCACCTGCTCCCCAGCCAGGAGGAGGTTGTTTCTGACTGTATCAGAAATTTGTGCTTAAGCTCCAAGATTTAACTACACAGCATAACACAGAGTAAGATTGTTGTTATAGTTAGTTGCTTAAGGCTCTGGATGAAAAAGATTTTATTGCTCAGATATGCTTTGTCTTTCAGCACTTACCTTCAACATGAGACATGAAAAGTAACTAAAGTGAGTCACAGGTAAACAGATTTATTTTTGAGACTTTTCATGGGGGGCATATCCTTTCTGGAGCACAGTGGTGGAATTTTGTTAATTTGAATTCCATACACCCTTCAGCTAGTCTGCTGTGACTTTTCAATTATGTGAAGGCACCAAAAAAGCCAATTCCTGCCTGACACCTCCTCTCTGCAAGTATACCAAAAGTCTGCTTAGCCTTCAAGCATAAAGATGCTACATGGTACCCAGGTCACTGATTTCTCCTCACTGAAAAGTATATTAGTCACAATAAAAGAGATGTCACCATGAAGGCTGAAAGAATCAGGTCCAGCCTTTTAAAACTTGAGGAAATAGAGACTTATATATTTAGTGGTTTTGAGGGTAATCACTCAATTTATGACAAAAGAATACAAAAAAAGCTATTAATGAGGGTGAAAAGCAGCCCCTCTTCCAAAATTGTGGAAAACCTCTAAAAGAGTGAAATCAAAGTTCAAAACATTTTCTTCCTCTCAGTCTCTAAATGAAGCCTTTTGAACAAGGTAGTGAAGTTCATTTTACTATCTTTTGAGTCTCAAATTTGCTAAGTGTTCTGAACACTGTGTGATGCTGTTTTTCAAATAATCCTAAACATTATGACCTTCACTCTTAAATAAGTTTCAGTTTCATGTCTGAGACAAGACCCACCCTACAGATGTGTGAAGCAGGACAAAGACAGATAAGTTTCCTTCCCAATCTTGCTAATTTAATGGAATTCTGCAGTGAAAGGAAAGCAAGTCTACTGAGATGTGGTTTATCAGTCACCCTAAACAGGAAAAACACCAGATCCGAGTTGGCTTGGATCTGTCTTCAGTGAAACAGAATCTGAAGGCAATAAGGACTTGAGTCAAACTGGCACTTCTGTCTTTACTTCATTAGGCAAAAAAAAAAGCTGGTCAGATCAGCTATATGGAAAGCCATTCCAGACTCAGAACTCCTTAAGACTCTTTGAGAAAGCAATGTTTTGTTTAGAAAACAGGCCTGTGTATGAAGTATTCCCACTGATGAACCTTATGCACCTAACAGAGCTGCCTCAGCTGGGAGGGCCAAGCTTTGCCTCTACACTTGATGAGAAACAGACCAGCTCAATGAAGGCTGACACAGAGCAAGATTCAGAGCAGGAATATAGCTTATGTGCTATCACTACTGCAAAAAAAGCTGTCATCTTTCACCCATGACTGAGCTGTAAACTTATCTTTCTTACACCAGTCTGGAAGAATTCCAGTGAGGCAACAGGCAAACTGTCTTCTTTGAAAAGTTTGTCCAATTCATGTTGAATTAAGCAGCCATTTTTTTACAATGTGATTTTGGCAGATAAACAAAAACACTGTTCTTTGGTTTAAAAGGTGCACGAAAGGACTTTCAAAGGCAAATTGATAAAGCATCCCATGCAAAAAGTGATACAAAGAGCAATCTTGCTGAAATAAATTTAAACACCACAAACAGAGTCAGAAAAGTTGATCTACTTAGCTTCAGCACCTGGTTTGAACAAGAATCTTGAAACCATGATTCTTTAGCATTTCTGCATGAGGCTTGGTGAGAGAGCCTTGAACAGTAGCACTGTAATTGTATCTTCAGAAGTCAAACAGAAAGTAAATGTTTACAATTTTTATTTTCAGAGTTTGAGTAATCAAAATGAGATTATTTAAGCAACTAGCATCTGAGTTGCAAATTTTTAAGAGTTTCAACACAGTTCTTTGTTGGAAAGGAAATCAGGTAACAGATTGCATTAGCTGAAGCACTAGCTAATAAAAAACAAATCTTTGTGTTTCTATCTAATTTTTCTTTTTCTCCACACACCCTGTTGTATTGTCCACATTTTTTTTTTCTCCTCTTCTGCTGAAAGGAGATGTAAGCCTGTTCAACAAGGCAGACATAGAGTAAAAACACTTAAACTCTTAAGAGCCAAGAGATCTGCTGTTAACGCCCTTGGTGAGTAAAGATTTGGTGCTTCTCCACGACTCCCATGCTGGCCACAGCTGACAGGAGGCTTCCAGGAATGTGAGTATCTACAGAATCCATAAAAACAAGGCTCAACATCAGTCATCAGCTCCCCCACCTATTCCTCTGGGGGGAACAATTACTTCTGACTGAAGACATTTATTGGGCATAGGATAAAACCTACAAAAATCCAGACTGTGCTATTTGGATTTTGTCTGTTTACAGGAGCTACTTTATCCTACTTGGTTGTTTCCACTGTTTAGACTCATAAGAAACAAAAATCAGCCATTATTGCCAAATACTGATGCTTACATTAATGCACTTCAGGAATTCATGGCTTAAAATACACAGCATCATTTAAAAAAAATCTCCACAAAGATGTAAGATTAAAACTTGCAACTTCTATTCCACATTAGAAAAATCACAGGCTTACTACCCACTTTTTGTCAATCTATTTCCACACATCCTTGGCATTCAGCTGCCATTACCTGTAGCTGTGAAAGGCACAGTTAGTTGCTTGTTAGCAATCCATTATTGATATCTTCAGTCAGTTTTTACCACACCTTTGTCTTAGAAGTCACCCACGGCCAGGGGCAGCTGCTCTGCCTGGCAGGACCTGGGATGCACCACCAAGCAGGAGAACTGCACCCTTCACTGCTCCACTCAGCTGGTGCCTTTCCCACATCCCCTCCTGGAGGAGAAATGAGCCTCTCCAGGCTCTTTCAGCTAGGGAGGAGATGGAGTGATAAATCTCCTGAGTGTCTGAGGAGAGGTGGAAAAACAAAGTCCTGGCAGAAGGAGCGAGAAGACAAAGCCTGAGCATGGAGCAGAGGGAGAGGCACAGAGCTCAATGATGGGTGAA
Source organism: Urocynchramus pylzowi (assembly GCA_013397555.1). Taxonomy (NCBI): domain Eukaryota; kingdom Metazoa; phylum Chordata; class Aves; order Passeriformes; family Fringillidae; genus Urocynchramus; species Urocynchramus pylzowi. The sequence continues at coordinate 233,025 of VZRH01008306.1, read as the reverse complement.
GATGGGTGCAAGAGGGTGGCAAACAGAAATGGGGCTGATTTTGGGTCAGACAAGAGAGACAGCCCTGTGAAGGCAATACAAGGAGCAAAGGGATAAGAAGCTCAAATGCAGGTCCATAGAAAGCAGTTGGGAAGGAAACTGGTTCAAGGAACTGGCAAGGAAGAAAGTGAGCCAGAGAGGGGCAATAGAAAAAAAACTACTTGTGACATGTGGAAAACATTACTCTCCATATCCCACATGGTCCCAGAAACTCCCCATTACTCTGCTGCCACCTACTCCAAAATTCTTGACTGGCCTTTTTCTCCTAGCGAGTCTATAGAGAGGATGAGACCTCCTGCATTTCCTACAGCAGAATCTTCTGTGATGGAATTACATTTTTTGATTCTTCTGCTGAATTATGATGCCAGAGGCTATAATTTCTGTCTCTACCTTGACTTGCTGTTCAAAAACTCTTTAAATAAAAAACAAACAAACAAACAAAAAACAACCAAAAAAGGGACAACATTAATGCAAAAACATCCCCAAAACCCCTGCAAAACACTTCTGGTCAAAGACTCAAAACTCAAGTAAACTGGGTTTCTTGTGTGACCATAATTCTGTATTCTGATACAGGGTTAATATTCAGACTGGAAAATTATATGTCACATTTACACCAGAATTTTTTTTTTTATTGAGTAGGTGTTTGAGGGTGGGGACAAAATAAGAAGCCACTTGAATATTTTCCAGAACTGGTAGCTGAAAGTCATACTAGCTTGCAAACAAAACCAAATTTTCATCAGAATTAATTTTCACTATGGAAAAATAACAGAAGATGTTATTTCAATCTGATGGCTTCACATCCACACAATTTTGAACATTTGGAATGTTTGTACAAATAGCATCACATTAATTCCTGTCCTTTTTCTTCTTGTGGATTTAAAGTAATGCAGAATTAATAAAGCAAGTGGAAGTCTTGGCAACAGAAGACTTTTCTTTTTAGAGCTTTCAAAATGGTAAGGAGAAAATCACCATCCTAGCTTTTCTCATTAAATTGTATACTGACAGGTACAAATATGCAACCACACTGAAACATTTATTCTCCCAAAATTAGCATTATTACTTTATTTTGTGATTCATTACAATCTGAAAATCCAATAGTCAAAAAAATAAACTAGGCATAATGTTAAAGCATTTTACAAGCGAAATACTTTACTGTTTCAGTTTCAATTTGCATGGGGTGGGATAAGTGTATGGGTTAAAGAATAAAACATACAGAAGAACGATACCATAGAGTTCATCAAACTGCACTGCAGAGTGTTATGTTTCTGTGAGTGAACAGTACTTAAGCAGCTGTTTCTGTCAATGGAAAACCATACACTTCACCATTGACGAGGCTGCCTTCCCATGACCATGATGCATCATGATGGCTGCAAGCCACTGGTTCCTTTGCTTACATTGTAGGTCATCCTCCTTTAAAGAAATTAAAGAGTTAAACAAGCCAGAATGCATCCATCTATGCTCATTTCTTTTCTACCTGAACAAAGGACAGCATGGAGAGAGGGAATTTTTAAATTCAACTTTTGAAACCAGTTATAGTAACCTCTGTCTCTCATATTTTTAGTCTCATGGAGATAACAAGCTTAGAGCTTCATCCACAATTCTCTGTCTACTACTACTGTGAATCCAGGTAAAAAAATTGTACTTTTCACTTTGTAGAAACAAACTGCAAAGAGATCATGCTTCTTTCCCACTGTAGTCACATCTCTGTTTCTCCAACTGTATAAATCTGGCTTTAAAGTCTCACAAAACTAAAAAATAGTTGATCTAGATTGTAATTAAAAAAAAGAATATTAAATACCTTTGGTAAAAATAGATATATTTAACAAGTTTAGAAAAGCAAATAGTTATATCGTCAAAAGGAGAGTATAAAAATGTACACGATAAAAAATAACAAACACACAAAAAAAATCATCAGCCATAGTAGTAAGAATAAAGGCACTGATCTTTTCAATGTTTGCTTCCTTAGCTCATGGTATTGTCCAGTCTTCCTTCTAAAAGGCAGGAGCTTTACTAGAGCATATGGAAAAATCCAGTCCTTCCTACCAGCATTAGACAAATTAAATTTAATTCGGAAAAAGACAGTCTGTTTTAACCCAAGTTTATACAACAGCCAACGCTTTGATTTAGAGTACGTAGGAGTAGCTGAACACAGAAAGATTTCAGGTGTTTTCAACCAGAGGCCAGATGTACTCGAGCTGTAGAAATGAGACCGCCAGCAGGATCAAGTCTCCATGATGTCAGCCTTCTAAATCTATTTTTTACTCCTAAATTATAAATCCATGTATTGCCAAGAAAATTGTGGGGGACAACAACAATACATATATTTTAAATCCCTCATTGATGCCTTTCTCCCATCCTTTCACTGGGCCTCCAAACAGAGCTGTCACACAACATATAATCCCAGTTTGGCTTCTCCTCTTTTTAGAGCTCACTGTAAATCTTCAAGACGGAAGATCCCCAAAGCAAACAACTGAGATTACAGAAGGAGATAATGCACAAGCCCCATAATAGAATCAGCCATTGATTGAATGTGCTTTGAAAGAAAACAGCACAATTATATCATGTTTATCCTTCAGTATTCCTTTTGCACACACAGTCACACTCTTCGTGGTGTTCCAAGGGTACGTCTGTCAACGATTTATGCAATCCCCGGACACCAATCCTTGGCTTCAGCTGAAGAACCTGAAGGAGAAGAAGCCAAGCATCAAGAAAACAGCAAGTGCTCCACCACACACCTAGACTCTGAGCTAGATTGCACTGGAAACCCACTGTATGACAGGAAGCATATTAAAACTGAATTTCTTCATTAATTCCACCCACTCGTTACTATTTTTGCTTCTACCTCAAGCCATTTACAAAATTGATTAAAACATGTTGACCATGATTAAATCATGTTGTTTTACCAAAGAAGAGTCTTGCAATTTCAGATTTCCACTTAATTTTATTTAAGAGCAAACAGTAGAGTCAACCCAATTAGAAAATTCTATAATAAATAATTTTAGTTATAAATTTATAGCAATGGAAATTAACAAATATTTGTTTCTTCATAAAGTTGATATCTACCACTAGAGAAAGAAGAACAAAAGGTATGGTTGTGATCTGTCTAAACTGCACCAGTAAATACCTCAAAAATTAATTAATAGTTACATAAAAAAGTATATTAACAAGGAAGATTTTACTTTCTTCAATGCAATACCTATTTAAAATGCTAAAAAACTATTTACTAAAATCCAATACATAAAATATTAAAATATTAATATCGGTGCATTCATTTTATTAAAAATAAACGCCCTGATTGCCTTCCAGTGTTTCCAAACATGCAAATTTAAAACAGTGCATACCTCGTGGTATTTTTTGGTGACTTTTGTGGGCACACATTGGCACTCGTTGCAGCTCTGCTGACAACAGGCACAGTTCCCACCACAGCGTTTCACCAGCAGACACAGAGGCCAGAAGATGGTGTCCGTCCTCTTCAGCTCCTCCCTCAGCGACACCGAGAAGTTGCGCGGGGTGCAGCTGTACAGCCGCGCCTCCTCCTTCAGGAGGTTCAGATCCACCACTGCAAGGAGACAGAGAACATCCAGTCATGTGCAATCCCAGCTGCTTTGTGGCAGATCAACTCCAGCGGTGCAGAAGCCATGGGGAAGGCTCGCTTTTGTGCAGGTTCAGCACAGAAGTAGAGTACTGCAGTTCCATGAACGCCGTGAAACTTAAAGGGAATGATCGCTGCACAGCGATAGTCACCAATTATTTTATAACTCTGGCAAAGTTGGTTCCATCTAAAGCAAGATTTATATTTGTATAAATTTATACAAATATATATTTATATTTATATTCCAGTACACGTTTTATCAAATCAACCCTAATGGAAGTCACTTTGTTCACACCAATACTCTGAGCTCCAGTGTTGCTATTCCACGGTCATTTTGGATTGGAGAAACACACACAGAACAATTAAGAATCCTGCAAAATTTCAAAGACGTTTTTAATTCACTTGCAATAAAGCGTTCAAACTTCTTGTTACAATTTCAACTATTGCTTATTTGCTGGGGCCTTGTAATTATAAGAAAGAATGAAACCATTCACATCTAAGCAGAACTCACTTTTATGGACTAAGAACTTCAAGAAGTTGTCATCATCAGGGAATTCTGCACAGAATGAATGACTACACAAGATTGTATGTCTATATAACTATTAATAGGTTCCATTTTCTCCTCCCTCTCCATAGCAGTGTATACATGAATTTGTGTTGTTTCACTAGGTTTAATTTTCTCTTGATGTGTCTTAAATGAAAGTTCCTCCTTGTAAGCAACTAACTTGAAGTGCAAGTTAAAGATATTAATATTTGGCACCAGTTTCCCTATACACTGGCTCCACTGTATCATACTAAAGCTTTACTATGCCAATGGTTGAACAGCAAGTTCATTAAACATCTGAAAGAGGACAAGCTCCTTTATGTTCATTTTAGCTGCACAGTCAAGAGCAGCTTGAAAGAAGCTTTGAAAGAAGCAGGAAAAAAATGAATAAGACTGGGGAAAAAAAAAGTGAGAAGCAATGTAAATTGAATTTATTTCAGAAAAGTCAGACTGTAATGATCATGATCTAAGATGTTTTGTCTGAATTGTTTTTTCTCCACACCTACCATTAAGGAACAGAAGTGATGTCTAATTCTCAGGGATACAACTCTCTCTTGTAAAAAACAAAAATATAAAGAGAAAATGAAAACCCTATGGTTTTCATTTCAAAACATGGCTCTTGAGATGAGTGAAACAGAGGCCCCGAATACAGTGACAAAGACCTTTAACCAATTTAGTTTTAAGCTAAATCAAGAAAAAATTAGGAGGGAAAAGAACCCCAGTGCATTAATATAGCTTAAAAATACTTTAATGTCATCTATTCATAAATAAAAATATATATAATAAAGCTAAAATAAGTTTCTGATCTGAATCACCCTCTAGAGAAATACCTTTTTTTTCCTCTCTACTATGTAAAGAGCCTCAAGAGGTCATCAAGAAGAACTTCAGCCTATCCAGGCAAGATAATTCCTCCTAATTATATTTAAACACATAAGACATAAAAAAAAATTGGAAGCTGAATTTCTTTAGCAGAAATGCTCACTGCTACTCTCCAAGGAGCAGATCTTTGGGAAGGAATTTCAATTCATGTTCCTTCAAACATTTCTTTTGCAGGCATATCCATATACTGGCATCCATAAGTAAGGATTTATTGTTGTGAAAGGTCAGTTAAACACATTGAAGCCTTTTCTTTGCTTGCACTCACAGTGAATGCCAAGCTGGGGAACTTCATTCCATCACTATCAGGTTAACATAGGCTCCTAAATAAACAAACTGAATTTTAAGAGGGAGGAGTGTGTAATAACTCCAATAAGTTACTGATAGGACACCAGTCTGCCTCCCACACTGCAAAAGCATTCCTTGGAGAAAGTTGAGAAGAGAGCAGAGAAAAAGAGAGACAAAACTTCCGGGGGAGAGATTCACTGTGAGAAACCAGAAATTATTTAAGCCCTTCTGATCAGCTAATAGCTCTAGGCTGAGTCACTTAAAAGGTGGATGTGTCTACCTCCATTAATCAAGGATTGTGGACAGGAATGGAGTATTTCTTTCTTCTGTAATGTTTTCAAACATATAATAAGTGAGCTGTCTAAATGAGGATAAAATGCCTGAAGCACACTGTGAGAAGTGCTAGTTCTGCTACTACTTTCTCCTGGAAGATTGTTTCTGCAGAGACTGATATGCTTGGTGCAGTGAATTTGAAGGAGCTAATCTTATGTGCTGCTCAGCCCTTCACCCTGAGATATTGAAAGTGAAAGTGGGCACTGACACCTCTTCCAGGAGGCCCACACAGCAGAGGGACAGAAAGATTCTTGTGTGGTGATGTCCTTCCCCATTGCCTCCTGCCTTCTGGCAGCAGCAGAGGAATGCATCCATTGCCATACCTACAGCTAGCAGTAGGTATAGAGAAAAGGGCAATGCACTAAAATAAACAGCATGTTACTCACTTTGTCACAAAAAAGAAATTATTTTGAACTCAACCCCTCAGACCTGCAGACATTAATTTTAAAAGGATTCTGTTGGAGAACACACAGTCAGCTCTTAGCAGATATCTTTCTGTGTGCTGTACTGTTACAACAGGCTTCAGGAGAGATGAACAAATGTCATGTTTGATTTCCATGCTTTAAAATGTACTAAGGTATATTACTATGATACCTCACAATGAACCCTTGCCCTATCTTATGTAATTCAATTTCATTAAAAGGTCTGTGGCAAATTTATCTAGTGCTTATATAATCATTTCTTTGAAGTGTGTGAATAAAGCTGTTATTTTTTCAAAGAGTAGCTGTCTGTTCAAAATTTATTTTAACACACTGTGGGCACGAAACTAGATGAGAGAATGTATATATTCCCTTAAAAGTGTTTACTTAACCACAATAAAAGGTTATGTGGATTTCCCAAGTGCACTGAGTTACAGTACCTGTTATAATGTGAACATTTAAACACTCCTTCAACTTGGCTTCCACTCATGTATCATGTTTGACACAACAGTCAAGGTTCTTTTGTCTAGCACTAGCTCAGGAGGAGTGAAAGGCTCTGCAGTAGCACATAAAGGGAAAACACTAAAATAAAAATAAGTGAAGGAGAAGAAATCTAGATGCAGGTAGGCCCACAGTGAAGTGTATTTCAAGAGTGCACTTACACTGGCACACGCAACTGAGCTAATCCATGTTCACAGCAGCCTGAAATTAATTGTGTTATGCAATTGGCAATGTAATTTTCTGGCATCTTCTGGATGTGTATCGAGTACCACAGGGAAACTTCTTTCCCAAAACATTCTTCCAGCTGGAGACTGCTCTCAAAGTCAATGAAACAAATTAAATTTCGGTTGGGCACCTGTGTGTGAGCACAGATAGCAGCACAATGGTTTTCATTCCTAAGCACTTTGGAGATGTTCCTGGGAATGTAAGTTTCTTACTGGCTTCTACAATAGGAGATGTTACAAAATCTCAAGCAAGAAGTGGGGCATAGAACAAAAAAAAAGTGGCATAACTGTACAAAAACCACAACAGCTAAGGACTATGCTTTGACTGGGATTATTTTTCCTCCTTAAGGAAATTTCAGAATATGATCTAAAGATTATATATGGATTTCAGTGGGAAGTAATGGGATAATTTTTTTTGCATAGCAAAATATATATATATTTTTTTAAGCATGTTTAATAGTATAAAAGAACCTAGAACTACATTTTAACATCAAAGCTTCTGAACTTGGTTTTTCTTCTTTCCTGACTAGAAGTCTTTGGAATAATTTTATCCAGAGAAAACATCAGAGACAGAAGTTCTCTGGAATTTAGGTTGTCTAAATATAGTTTCTTCATACAATTATTATGTATGAGTAGAGAACATTTCTCTACATAAAGTAAGATACATTTTTAATAAGTTGTTTATGAAAACAGGACAGTAATTTGGCTTTTACACTGAAACACTAAGAATGAAACTGATCTAACCATGAATCAAAGAGTTTGAATAAAACCAAAAATCTTAGGATATGCTCTTCTCACAAACATTTCTTAAGAAGGTTTTGAAATACAGCAAACATGCTGCTTGAAAGAATATAATGGGAAAAAAAATTAAAAAGAAGAAAAAGGTTTTGCTTTTGCTATCTATTGAATAGTCCTATGTCATTTCAACTGGACATATTTTCCACCTCAGGCTATTAAATTACAGACTCAGTTATGCAGTCTGAGGGTGGTCTCTAAGACAAATGTGGCAATACCATGATATGTTTATTCAGTGGAAAAAATCTATTTCAGCATCTAATTAGAAGTCTTTAAAATATTTACTCTGATAGTTTCTTTCTAAGATGTGTCTTGCAGGGAGTTTCTTTTGTCTATATAGATGTTATCCAACACCTGCATTTTGTTTTTCTCCCACTTACTGTGTGCTTATGGCATGCATTTGGCAAATACTAAATCTCTTTAATTAAGGAAGTGTTAAATGACTATCTGAGAGCTTTTAAAGATGTTTCCTCCTCTCTGGCTCATAATTTAGCTGCTCTATGCACAGCTATAGCAATATGGATAGGGTACAAAGGCTGATTTCTGGGCTCTGATCTAAGAATTAACTGTCAAACCCTTAAATTTGAGCTATGCAAGGTTCTACTTCCTCCCTTTTCTTGCTGATCAGATGATAACCTTCTAGTTTACATCCACCAACAGGGAAGTCTGTTGTGTTATGCTCATATATTTTCCTTTTCATGTGGTATGGTGGGCAAGGAAGGTGGTATTGCCTTCACTCTATCCATCCACATGTTATCCATAAAAATGAAATAGTATGTAGCATCTGGGTGGGATGTGGCAGGAAATTCAGGAGTCTCAGATGTAGAAGGAAGAAAATGAGTTGCTGATCAATAGATCTACAAATTTTGAAAACACAGTCAATTTTACTTCTGATGAAGTTGACAACTGCACAATCAACCCAGACACGGACACATGGTATTTCCTAAGGTGTCATCAAAAAGAAACATTTAGGTATAGTTCTCAATTCATTTCACACATAGACTGGAAAAATTTTAGGGAAATAAACAATCATTTATATGATACATTTCAAATATGTTACCCCATCAAGATGCCCTGCTACTTTAGGGAAATAAAGATCTCCCAGGTTCCCTACAGGAAACTACAGTGTTTGTTTGCTTCTTTTTTTATTTTTTAATTGCCCTTTGCTGCCCTGTCCTGCTAAATTCCTTGAAGTTTTGAGTTTAGCTATTGTCCTTTTTCAAATAATACAATGGTGAGGACATGAACAACAATGGTACCTGCTCTCTTTCTAATGAATTCCTTCCTTGTAACCAAAACTTGAGGTGAAGAACGCTCTCAATTCTTTGTCAAGAAATCATACCCGTAGCAAGCTGCAGGGCCAGACAGAAGAGTAAATTACCTCTTGACTTCCTCCCATGAATGTATGCTTTCCCAAGAAGTTGCCACGTTGGCCTGTACAAATCTTCCAAATCCAGCTGCCACCGATCTGGCTCGAGATAGCGGATAAGGTCTTCCACGGTGCTAAAGCCAGCCACGGCGTTGTTTAATACATCCAAGGGCAAGGCTGATGGGGGCAGCAGGGATGGGCTGGGGGCTTCTGTGTGGTGCTGCAATCAAACCCAAGAGAAGGGCACCAGTCAGAGGGTTAATGGATCTGCTCTGACAAACTGCTGTACTTTACCGAGTTGCATAGCTGGGAAAGTTTATAAGTGGATAGCTTGTTTCCAAAGTACAGTTTATCTAATAAGACAAATGACAAGAGTCAAAAAGTACCTAATTATTCTTTAGCAATAATTGTAAACAAACTTCCACTGCAGAGTTTGCTTGCTTCTTATATTTCCAGCCTTGCAGCTAGCATGCCACTACACCTCTCCTTTGAAGATGTTCACTGAGTGACAGATGGGACTTTAGAAACAGAACAAAGGGTGATTCAAAAATAGGGCCCCATTTACAGGCATTTCCCAAACCCCTCCAGAAATCTGAAACATTCCACATTCTGCCTCTCCTCAGAAACTTAGCCACAATCTTTGTCTTCTTGTCCTTCAATGCAAAATATACCCCAGTACAAAGATAGCAAATATTCTTGCTCTCATCTATAAATTAAAAAAAAAAAAAAAAGCACCAGTTGTGTTTCATGCAGTACTAAGAATTATGTTTCTGTTTAAACAATAATGAACAGAGTAATAACAACATCTGGCATAACTAAAATTATTTCTCCCTTACAAAAGTATTTAAACGTTGAAATTGAGTCCTGACAAAGTACTTTACCACAGCAAAAATCTCACTGACAAGCTCAGTGGACAGGAGTACTTAGTCACAGACAATTCAAGCAAAGTGAGGCATCTGTTTTTAAATTATGTATTAATTTGTATTTTCAAAACAATAAAAAATGGCAGGAGGGTAAGCCTAAGTAGGAAGCTGCTTCTGAAGCACCTGCAGTTTAGGCTTCAGGCTTTTCTGTATGCAGACATTACTACAGACATTATGTCCACAGTACTGCACCAGAGCAATTCATCTGGATCATGTAAGAAAAATGAAGAAAAATTTGAACATACTGCAGATTTAGGGGATGGAAAGGAGGAGAGTATGTGTTTATAAAGATATCTACATTTAAAAATTCTCAAACCACTTAGTGCCAAAATGGCACTGTCAGTACTGTAATGTGAGATGCGTATATACTACAATTTTTTTCCATCTATAAAGTCAGATCAATGGTCGGTAGTCATTTACCTTTTCAAAATGATCAGGGAAATTGATGAGAAATGTAACAGTTATGCTGGAAAAGAAGATTTAGTGCAACACTCAGCAGAAATTTTCTAAAATACAGATTCCTACGACAGTTGTATCCCATAGCAATAATATTTTGTTTTCTGTCCTCTAAATTCTATTAAATATGCAGTTTTGGTTTCAGCTAAATGTGTGGTTGAAAGAGCAGCAAATGGGAGTAACCACCATGACCTTCCTATTTTTTGCTTCAAGGCTTTCTCTCTCTACAACTTCAAGAAATGCAGCCACTAGAAGGATTTGTGCTGCTTTTTAACTGGAAATCTTGCAAAAATAATACAAAACATAGATTAAGTGTTCTGCTGCTGTTAATTTTACAACATTTTCATCTTGCTAATAATTTCCAATAGAGTTGGTGAAACAGTTGTTTCCCATCCTGGATGAATGTGGTTTTCAAAAATTAAAGTATTTCTTCTTCTCTTTGCTTTATTGCCTGCATTAAAAATAGCAATACGTTGATCCATCTATTACATTTTGATAACAAAGCAACAGATTCTGGTCTATAATTTAAATAGTTGCTCTTAGCAAAATATGCTACTTAGCAAGCTCCAGAACAGTGCTGTGACACTGTAATTCAGATGGTCAAAAAAATAAACATTCCAAAATTTTTCTTCCTGTTTTTCTCCACAATGCTATAACAGCCACATTTCCTGGTTTGAAGGTGCAGGGTTTTACTAATGTGAAAAACAAAATCAATGGTAGAACTAATAACCTAAGTAAAAAATTTTTCTATTTTGTTTTCAGCTGAATAATTTACTTCACTGTCTTACTTCTGCTAGGATTTTTGTGGCCAGAGAAACAGGTGGATTCTACAAAAAAATATATTGATCTAGAATCTATTTCCATATTTACAACTTACAAAATCCACACTAAACAATACATATTTAGCAAGTAATCCATCAGTTTGTGGTATTCTGGATTCAATAGGAATTTGCCTGAATGAAAATGTTGTGAGGATATGGTGAATCATTGCACTTAATGGTTACACAATTAAAATTGCCATCACTTCCTAGTCATTCTCACAGCAGCCCAAAACAGAAAGAAAAAGTATTTGAAACGGCAAAATCATACAACTTTGAATGTTTTAGAAAAAAGTCATTAGGATCTCAGGATTAAGAATGTTTTTTCCAATAATCTTTAATGTTAGTCAATTTATATGACAGTCAAAATGTACCAAAGATTAAATATAATTGATATCATAAAGCTATAAATGCTGTATATTGAATTTGTGACATAATAACCTTTATGAAATCTTAATTCAATAAACTGTTCAAGATAACTGGTACATCTAGCTATACTTTACATTGTTTTTACTTACTAGTGGATACTAATTATTTTATAATTTAAATCTTTTGGACAGACTATCCAAAGCAGCATAAGTGGTACTCCTTCCAGTGACTAAAACTATATATTGGAATTCTATACAATTTATAATTTCCCTTGACTTTCTCAAAGTTTGTCATCTATAGGCAGAGTTTACACATGCAATAAGGTTTTACTCACAGAGTGGAAAGCAGAAACGACTTGATGCAAGAAATTAAAACTCGACTTCATTGATGGTACACACCTTTTAGAACAAGCAAATGCAGAACTTCAGAGTAACTCTGAAAAGCAACATCATAGCCGCAACTCAGAAATGCTGAAATGCTTCTCACCTGAAGCTTTCAGTCACCTTACAGTAAGCCTACCACTCCTGCTGCAATTTAATCCATATTTCTCTAGGAGTCCTGCCTGGATGCCTCCCTGCACCTGCATGGCTGACACTCACTGGTGGTGTCACGGCGCTCTCTGTGCTGTGCCACCACACCAGCAGCCAGTGGTGTCAGAGAGCACTGCCCCTTCACAGCAGAATGGTGCTGGGAAAGCCTCCCAGGAGGACCACTGATGATCTCTAGCTGTTTTGCTGCTCAGCATTGATGGAGATAATTATCTGATAATGAAGCAGCCATCTGTCAAGTGGACATTTATTCTATGGATGGCATCACCTAATTTACTCCACAGAAATTTCTCATTTCTCCCCTAACAGGTCATCTAAAAAATAATCAACCTTTGATTTAACATATATTTGTTTATCTGACAGGAGAGACAGACCCAAGACCACAGACACTTCTGCTGTCCAAATACAGCAGCTATCCAAAATATCTTTCCTGATGGACACCATTTTCTGGGAAGTGATGTTCTCCACAATCTGCTATAATAAATACTAATTGACAGTAAACACTTATTCTGCCATAGTAACACATTCTCAACTCATGCCAATATTTTAGGTTTGAGATCACCTTTCTTATTTTTTTTTCCCTGAGCATGAATAATTTCTGTCAAGATAGATTTGACAAATGCATCAAGTTCTTTATGTGATTCCTCTAGCAAAAAAAAACAAAAAACATACTGTGGTTTGTTTCTGTTCTTCTGACCAGGAAAAAAATTTCAAATTACTTTAATAAGCATAAATGTGCTTAGAACCAAGATAGAGGCAAACAGTTGCATATTTAGTGTTAGTTAAAATGATTTAGGATGAAAACCAGAGAAGAAAACATTGAACTTCTGCTGGCCTGTACAACAGCCAAGAATGGCAGTTGGTGTTGGATCAAACAGAATTTTCTTCAGGTTTGTTTATATTGTATTTCTGTACATGCACTTAGCTCTATCAAAACAAATACCACACAGAAATCCCCAAAGTTGTTTACAAACATACAAGACAGGCCAATAGACAAAATTTAGGCAACAGTAAAAGATATGGGCTTGGCAAAAGGACAGAAATAACACAGATTAATGTCACAAAACGATCCAGTCCAGAACATCACACATAACAGTGCCCCAGAAAAAATTTAGGGACTAAAATGCATCTTATGGTGCTCACAATGTTAGTTGTGCCCTATTAAAGGAATCAAAACTACTCCATCTAGCCTCCTTCCCAAAGGGAAAAGAGTAGGACACTATTGTAAGTAGAATATGAAGTCAACCCTCACTGAAGCAGCAGATCTGAGCAGAAACTTCAACAAACAAATTTAAAATTATCTAGTAGAAGTTAAAGCCTAAAGTATTATTTAGTATGTAGCCTAACTTGAAGACCTATTTTTTGTTCTAACACATATTTCTTGTGTTATCCTGAGCACAGTATTTAGGTCAAACCATCGCAATGTAAAGCATCTGGAAGTAGTATCTCCTTGCTATGCCAGCATGACTGTCTATGGGGCTGAATAATAAACAAGAGGCAAACTTCTGCAAAAGGAGAATAGACCTGTAACAGCAAAGCCATCACAACTGAAAGCACAGCAGCTGCTAACACAAATACAGGTATAGATTCACTCTGGCACCAGGAATTTCACAGCATACAGGTTTATAACACAGCTTTATCAAATCTGTAAAATGAGCATAAAGGCAATTCCTTGATCTCACAATTTCTGTGAGAGAATGAATACAATCAATTTTTGTTAGATACTCATTATTGGTTTACTTGAAAAATACAGATGTGTTAGAAGACACCAGGTATAAATTTGGATATGAGACTAGATATTATGAGCTTTCCTGTTTGCCACTATCTGTTCTTTCCTTGCACTGTACCTGCTCCAAGGATAAACAATTCAGGACATAACAGCACTGAAAGCTACACAAGATAAGGTCTTAAGCACTATTATGACCTAAGAAAAGCCTTTATTTTGCTCCTGTTTCTCAGGATAAGAGTAGTAACACTCTAAAGGTACTAACACTACCAGCTAAAGGAGAGGCAAAAAATAGCAATGTTAGGCTGCTGCCGCCAGGAGTAAGGAATTTCATGTTTAATAACACAAGCACTAACTTAAGACTGGAAAAACAAAAACAAGTGAGTCAAATACCTGGCATGACAGGACACTTACAAGTACTGAATACTATGTCTAAAATAATTACCGCCCCACAAAAGAAATCCCCACTTTTTTTCCCCCCCCTTTCTTGTCTTGAAGAAATATTGTCAAGCAGTTTCTAAATTATGACCCATTCATCAGTTGGCACAGTTCAGAGAAACTAATAAACATCAGTGTAGTTTAATCAAACTAGAAGGGACTCTAAAAGCCTCAAAGGAACCTAGTCTCCCCTGAAACCCAACTAGGATCAGTAATTTGAAAGAAATAACATATTTCTCTTAATGAAATATCCTTAGAGTTTGTAGGATTTTTTTTTTTAATTTATTATACAGGAACACTCCAAGTCCTGCTTAGATTTAAAGATATGCTTTTGAAACTTATAGTACATGCACATTCTTGTAGCATGCACTAAAGAGCCTGTTTTCCTCCTTTATAATCACAGGTAACCCTCCTACTAGCATCATTAGAAGCTCTGAGAGAAAGCAGATATCCAACTCTTTCGAGTTTGCCCTGAGGACACAAATTTCTCCGCATAACAATCGCTCTTTGTTTTCTCCCAGAAGTACATGCAGTAATAGGTGTGAAAAGCCTCCAGAAATCCTGACCTGCCTGAAAAAGCACACACTTTCACTTGCTTGCACCTATGCAGTACAAAAGAGAAAGCACTTGTGAAAGTCTCTCACTGATAAAGACATCTTCTCTGTGCAACATTAATGTGCACTGTTAGTCCTGTTTAAGTTGCAAGGCAGAAAGAAGCGAGATGATCTGTATCTGAGCCCGTGTGCAAACACCCAAGTAGAGAAATCAAGTTCCAGGATCCTCTTCTTATGCCTTAAGCAAAGGAATGGGGAAAAAAACCAAACAAAAACAAACATAAACAAAAAACCAAAAAACCTCAACCAAACTAAAC
>VZRH01008306.1:173277-217831 GCA_013397555.1 Urocynchramus pylzowi | reverse complement strand
AAAAAAAAAAAAAAAAAAAAAAAAAAAGCCACAGAGGCAGCTAAATCAATTTATGCTGTCAAAACCAGGAATAAGATGAGGATGCTTATTGCACATGGCAGAGATGTAAGTCAGGAAGGCTCCACAGCTCCCATCCACTGCAGCACTTTTCACTGCTTTGGATGAAGTTACTGTCACAGCAGCAAGGATGGCTGCATGAGAGGCACATCACCCTGGGGCTGCTGAGCAGGCAGCCTTGGTGAAATTAGCTCCAGTGGCACTGAGTTAAACATCTCTCTCTTTCAACTGGTCTCAGGGATGCAACCTCTGCCAGTCAAATGACACACAGGTAGAGGGGTACCAGCCCTCCTCAATTTAATGCTTCTGCAAATGAGAACCAGAGTGCAGGATGACAGCACCCCTCCTTCCTGGGCCTTCAGCTCTCTGCCTTTCACAGCCTCCCTAAATCTTCTGTTCCTGTAGGGTGCTACAACCTCTTATCAAAAGCTTGTTCAGGCTCTCTTCATGTTCATGCAGGGTGTTCCTTTTATCTCACTGAGGACCTCATTTGCTGAGTATCCATGCATGCCCTTACACCAATTTACATCTTAAAGCCAGAGATGGCTTTCCAAACTCTACATCCATATTTTTGTTACTGCAGTTTGAGTATTGCCTTCCTAGTGCATAACCTCTACTCTCCATAACCACCAACAGGGGAAAGATCACAGAGATCACAGGGAAAATGAACACATTTGTGCCTTTCTGGTTTTGCCTGTCACAGGTGGGAATAAAAGAATAAAGATGTGCAAAAGTAGCATTGGATAACAGTCTTATAGCTTAACTAACAGCTATACTCAGGCTAAACTTTTGAGATAAAATGTTTTTTGAAAATGTTTAAATACTCCCCTAAATAGAGTTTCTGTGCAGTTCACAGAAAAGGCCTGGAATTCTAATTGTGCTGGAAACAACTGCAAGATGCTCCCAAGGAAGCTAGCAGCATGGAAATAGCACTGGATGTCACTAATCATCAGTGTTCCTCTAGCAAATTGCAGCTTTTTGCTTGAAGTCTATGCACACTGACACCTTTTGAAATAGACAGTACAGGTGTGAGAGACACTCTGTGAAGACAGAGGTGACACATTTAGAGCTATCTCATCAAGTCTCAGAGGATGGCATCAATAGCAATAATCTCTGGAAGCTATTTTCAAAAAACCTTTAGTGATTGGTTAGTTATCATAAACATCTGTAATCATGTATGTGTACATAAATAGTTGTGTTTATATATGCATAAAATACAGTTTGATTATTTCTGTGATCACATGTATCAGCAATAAATCATACTAATTCATTTTAAAGGCAAAAAGCAGAAAACTGATGCTCAGCACTGTATTGTATGGGCAATCTTATTGTCAATACACTTCATCATGGTAGTTTTAGAGGTTTCTATTTCTAGGAAATATATACACAGACACAAGTATATTTCTTGGATGCAGTTGCATGGTATTGATTTTTTTCAGTGCATCTACTAAGTCTCATTAAAGCAGCATGTGCTACTTCATGAGTATTTCATAAGCACTACCAAATTACCTGCCTCTCCTTTACTGGGAGTATTTGTTTTTTAAATGACCCAGTGATTCTTGTATTCTTTTGGTTAAGAACTTTCATTCACTGATTTATTCTTTCAGCTAATTAAGGAGAGAAGAATTGTATAAACAACTCTGCTTGAAAGCTGTGTTGCCAGCATCTTTGGCAACTGCAGAGATCTCAAGCCATGAAGCATACAACCCCTGCAGGCCCCAGAATCCAGAAAGCTGGCAGATTCAGCCACATACTTGCAATGGAAGTCCAATTCTGACACCTTTTTTTCCTACCTTTCTAATGGCTTTTAACTGCATTTGCTTGCAGAGGAATTTGTGGACATGGCAATGAATAGGATTCTAGATAGAAGACTCAAAGAAATGTAAGACATCTCACGACTTGGACACATTTTGACTCAGCAGGCAAAGACCCAGCCTTACTATTTTGAAAGCAGGACTGATGAAATTAAAATTCACTGAGTTCAACAGGAAGCATTTAAAAGCAAACAGCCTGTGATAATAGTATAGAACAAGTTATGGCATAGATTTTCTCCAAGACAAGAAACTTCAAAGTCAAATCAGTATGTCAGTTTGAATCTCGAGTTACTTCCTGAAATAATTTGTCTTTTTCTTTTTCTCATTTTCAATTTACTGTAGATATACAAACTGATTTTAGGTTTATTATCCTAGAGTCAGGGTTCCTATTAAGTACACTTGTGTCAGAGTAACATTTAAACTATAACTACTTCTAAAATCTTAACTTTTTGTGAGCACTCTCTGCTTTTTTATACATTTCTATCTTTTAAATAGAGACTTTAAAACAAAATATAGAGCGAGTTCTCCGCATACCATTTAACTATATATATATATATATATATATATATATATATATATATATATGTGCCATAAGAAGAAGTCTACCTTTCGTATCCTAGTAACAACTGCTAAATATTTTGATTTCTGAACCTCAGAGTAACTTTCATTATAACATTTTCAAACCAAATTTATGAAATGCATTTAAAACTATCTGGCTGTTCCTGTCTCATGCATGAGCCCATGGAAGGACTATAACTTTAAAAAGCTATAACCCAGTAGATAACGTTATGTCTTGTACAATTTAAATGCTTAATAAAAATATTTAGTCTAATACAGACCATGGGCAATACTAACATCTATATCCCCATTTTAAAGAGTATGAAGTGTTTGTATGTTTATACAGATAAAGTACCTGCTGAAAATGACTGAAAGTAGATGGCATATAGGCAAAACAAAGTACCAAAATAATTTACTGAAGTACAGTTTCTCTCATCACAATCTCATAAAATGTTTCTTTGGAGCAAGACCTTGTCATGTGCTTGCAGCTAGGTGCTAAAACAGGCAAATCCCCCAATGTCTGAGAAATCATAACCTTCATGTCTGATAGCATTTTCTTTTTTATATTCACAGGACTGTTCTAAACAAATTAGCAGCTGCAGTGAATCCTTACAATGTGTGGAACGTGTGAGGGAACATGCAGGACAGGTGGTCAACTATTCACATCTCATGGGGCTGCTGCTGATTGCTGCAGGTTAAGTTTTGGAAACACAAAATATTTTCCTAAGTAGTAACTCTGTCCTCTCTGTCTTAGTGCCTTCTTTTCAACTGTCCCTTATTAACTACTCATCACAGTATTTAAGGACATTTAAAGTTTATTCCCTGCTTAATCTAGCTCATTGTCAAGAGGTCATTGCAGTCTTGTACCCATTTGCAGGGCAGAACTCTCTATTTAAAAAAAAAAAATTGGATATTTTCTCCTCATACTAGAGTTAAAGAAGAACTCTACAGAGACCCATCTAAAACTACATCAATATTTCATTGCTTGATGACTTTCTGAATATACCCACAATTACCTTGTTATGTTTCAACCCTAAGCTCTTAAGGTAGCTTTGTTTTTGTTTTGTGCTTGAACTGTCCTTGTGATTAAAGCAGTAGGGTATTTAGTGACTGTTTTAAATAGTAGTGACATCACTTTGCACTAAAATATTCCTTCATGGACATTCTAATGCATGAATTGACAGCTAAATAAGAAGTGGTTTTTTTTTTCAAATTCTGCTATAAATAAACCCTTTACCTTCATTTTATTAATATAAAGTTAAATGTAATTTTCTAGGTTGTCCTATTTTGATGAATGTTGTATTATGCCCACAATTCCTTTCTAGAAGGGAAATTTTATCAAGATTTATAAATCAAATACTAGGAACAAGAAAAAGAATATCTCCTCAATATTTATAATTATATCCTTATACTTTTTTTTTTTTTTTACAGTTTATGTTTATTGCACAGAGACCCTGGCTCTAAGGTTTAGCTGAACTTCAGTAGAATAGGATTCCACCACAGTTTAGCTTCTTTCCCTGGAACTTTGATACTATGCAAGTCCAGTGTACATATCTGAAGGCTGAATTGTGGAACACCTTTTACTTCATTCAGGAGAACATGACAACCTGAATTTTCCTTACAATATGAAACTATCATCAAAAAGGAAGAATAACATTGTAGTTGAACTGACAGCAAATGAAGTGTCCAAATGAACCAATGCAAAATGAGATTCCTGCAATCAGATGGCACTGAGCACGTAGTCTTAGGAATGTTTGCTCAGATCTTATTGCATATGGGGTTACTGTGACTATTAATCACTACATTTATAGGCACACCTAAAATTCAAGCAGGAAAATGTTGCATCTGCTATACTTATGATTTGCAGAAGCCTTTTTTTTATTATAATTTTCTTTACACAAAACTCTAGCTCTCAGTTGACTGACAGTAGCTGACAAGGAATAAACAGTCAATATAAGTGCAGCTGTTCTGCATAGAAAAAAGTTTTTGTACATTCTTCTATGACAGGGGATGTGGCCAGCCATAGTTAGAGGACACCATGTCTGCAGACTTTTTTAAAATTACTCATTTTACCCAAAACACATATAACAGCTTAACCAAATTAAACAACAGTAAGTGTTTGGAGTCAGTGAATGAACTGCACCTTCAGTTCCCTCTAGGAACTTCCCCACTTGAAATGGGTAGGTGTTCTTAAGAAAATGTTTACTTATCCCAGTATGCTCACAGGAGGTTCAACAAACATTAAACACTAGGAATGAGCGTTTGTTACAACTGGAAAATGTATTTGTGAAGGACAATGAAAATTACCTCTACAGTGAGCACTACTTTAATTTGATCCTTCAGTATACATGTTAAATTGCATTCCACAACAGCTTTCTGTTCATTTCATATCACAATAAAATGAACACACCCAACATTCCTGTACAGCAGACATTGCAAATCAGAGCTTGTCCTGCCTTGAAGGTAAAAAGTCCTCAAACAAAGCATTACTTTGCAGGGAAAGAACCTCATCTCTGTCCTAATATATCCATTCTTAGTGTCATCAAACATTTCATGTTGCCTCATGATACTCTGATATATATTACACATGCAGAGTAATGTGATTGCACAACAAATAAAAGTCAAGATTAATTGGGAAAGTATGCTTAAAAAGAGAAATTTAAGCAAAAGTATTTTGAAATCCCTTGCATTTAGGAGTAAAATATTCAAAGCATAAATACAAAATCATAAGTAGAGTCTGAAGCAGAATAAACAGTGTTACAGAGGAGAACTAAACCTGAATAAGAGACAATGGGATCCTGTTTTAAAAAAGCAAATCTCATTCAGATGTTTTCAGAACAATATCATAAACATCATAAAAACAGATATTGAGCTGTTAGAGAGGTCTCAGCTGAAATACAGTGATCAGATTTATCTCCAGCACTTGTGAGATACAGGCAGAGAGAAACAGGATATTCACATGAAAGAGCAAGATGAAAACAAAAGAATGAACCATGATAAAAGATTAAGTGATACAACTTCCTTTCATCTCGACAAGACCAGGCTGTCAGGAGGTAACAAACATGCAAAAGAGCATCAGATGATCAGCTGTTCCCTAGTCCATCAATGACAAGAATTATTTAAGTGTTTGAAAAAAAATTTATACAATGTAGAAGTGTGCAACAGATGACATGGGGAATCTCTGAAATCTTCATCCCTGGACTTCAGGAGCAGCACTAGAATCCAGCAAGAATGAGCTTAGTGTATCTGCTCCCCCTTAGAGCAGGACAATTGCTCAGAAAAGGTCCAGTCCCACTGAGTTCCCTTCCAGCCTTGCATCTCTGTGATTGCATTGCAAAGCATCTACCTGGTAACCTTGATCTTTCTAGAAGATCTGTAAAATTATGCTGATGGACATGCTGAATTTTAGAAACAAATTCATTCTAAATAATTTTAAAATCTGTTTTTACTAACTATGTCAGATGCTCTTCTGAATACTTAACCAAACACTTTTTTCCCTCAGGAACTCTTCGTCCATTTGTACATTTTAACTCTTTGGATTTAGTAAACTAATGGTACATATAAAAATTAATAACTGCATGCCAGTATACCTAAATATAGAATATATGGTAAAAAAATACATTTGGTTTTTTTAGCTGAATGTCAAACCACAATCCCTTAACTAAAATGAGAATGAAACTACTTCAGTTTTGGACTTTAATTTAGCTACTATCTCTTGAAGAAAATTAGGGAGTCACAGATTTTTTATTAAAAGTTTGTTCCTTGGGAGTAGCAGAAGTTCCTTTGGCAGTATCATTTACAATTTCTTTGAAAGCTCAAAATAGTATGTAATATAACACACTTGAGATGATGGTTTTAGTATCAGCTATAAAATAAAAGTAGATGCATTTCTGCCATGCTCTACTTTTCCAAAGCTATTTAAAATTGATCCTTCAGAGACGGTTTGAAAGCAGACTGCTTCATTCTATTTCTAATAGTCTCCCATGAAATTTGGTGCTGCTTACAGCATGAATAAATCCATTAAAATAGAATAAGGTTGAATTTTAAGGCACCACTATAAACAATTGCCTCAGCCTCATTCTTGGTGTCATTAAAAATGAAATAAACCTTTGAAACCGTCTAACTACTTTTACTATAATGAATAAATATACCTTTTGCTTTGTACATGCAATTCCTTTTTAGCCATTTCCTTGACAAAAAAAAAGAAGGAAATATGGCATCTGCCAAATAATAAACCCATAGTATTAACAAATCCAATACATTTTAGAGAAAATACCATTCTCCTGAAGACTGCTAGTTAATCAGCTGCCTTCCATTAAGCCTGATATCTTCAGTTATAACAATGTCACTGTCCACAGATGTGACCAAATTCTCTCTAATTAATCTGATGGTCAACTAGATCATGCATCTTGATATAGATGGATAGATAGATGGACAGACAGACAGACAAACATGATTATATTCATTTGGGCTTGTTATCATACTATGGGTATGGGTACTCTTTTTAACAGAAAGGCTAGCAAATTATGCTGCTTTATGTCCTCAACCAGGCCATTAATCTTCCTTGTAGTATCTTAAACAAGTCTACTCAGGAATCAGTTGTGGCCCCAGTCCTGCCACCAGGCTGCTTATAGCAGTGACACTGACTGAAAGGGATGTCCCCATGTGCACAGACCTTCATCTGGTTTCCTCCTTTCACATACTCTGGTTTTGCACTGTGCTGGAAAGCTACCAAGTCAAAACACCTGCTCAAGAAAGGAAATGCTGCACACTAACTCTGCACTAGTCATAACCCACTCACAAACAGCTGCTATCTGCTGTACCTTACTGGCACTTTTGAAAGAGGTGAAGGTTACCTTCAATTTTGTATTTCAAAAGCATAATTTAAAAAAAAAGGACAAAGCCTTTTAAAGAGGCACCTCTTATCTATTCCCCTCATGTACCATTTTTAACACCCATTTAAAAAATTAATATTTATGCTCTGACACATACTTTTCTGCTTGTATAGATACTTAAAATATCCCTGTGTCTCTTATTTTTCCATTCACTGATTCAGCAATACTGCCAGTTTCTGATGATTTAATGTAGAATACATGGAGCTAATTACAGAACACAAGTCATCAAAAACTGTGGTTTTCTAAACTTTAGTTAATTGTGGTTTCACAAGCTGCTATTCACTGCAATCTAGGAAGTGGTTAGATGTAGGGCTTATTATCAGTTTAAGTAAAAAAACCAAAGTATGAGGCACAGGTTGCACCTGAATTTTCCAGCTCTTAAGAAATATGACCTTCTGTGAACTGCAGACATTGTCAGGTTCAACAGAGAGAAAACAAAGTGATTTGTTGCCTTAGCCTACTGGACTGAAAGATACTGACTAACCACAAGTTTATCTTTTGACCAAGTCAGAAAATCTACTTCACAGCCATACCAGTGAAAATGCTCTTTTGCATCCCCAACAAAGCACCATCTCAGAAACAAGCCAAATAAGAAGATAATTTAGGATGATATTAAAAATGCATTATTTACAAGCAATGATCACTGAATATATATTGTGGTATGGTTTTTCCAGGGCATGATGGACACTGCAAGAAGAGGGGGAAAAAAAAAAAAATAGGGGGGAGGGAAGTGACTTTGCAAGGAAAACACCAGTCAAGAACACTCACTGCAGAGACCTGCATGGCTGATTCTGGTGGGATTTCTCTCACCTGCCCACACAGTGAAGCCCCATGAGATCATCTATTTGTTTAAACAAGGATGAAAACACATTCTGAAGGTTATCAATACCAAAAATGAAACATAATTGAGACGTTCTGCACGAATTACACTCATGAAGCAACATTAAACAAGTTGACTAAAGTGACTGTGGTGACTGCCATGCTTTGCTGAAGGAAGACTCAGTCTTGTATTTGGAGAAAATATTTTCTGGTTTTGTAAATGTTTAGACATTTCAGATACCTAATTGCCAAGAAGATAGTATTACCATGTTCTTAGCCTTCTTTCATTATTTACTATTTAATTTGAAGCTACTTTGCATCTTTCAGAGTATCTGTGTGTTCCCAGTGGACAAACAATGATTTGAATGAACAAATTAGGATGCCTGAGGACTAACCACTTGGGGAATGGGAAGGAAGACAAATTGTCACCATAAACTTAATGTAAATTGCCTGAATTTAGAGCAGCATAAATTCCCTTTGTAAGGCTATATTTCAGTTAAGAAGTCAGAAGAGGCTATTTTGTTATTTAACAATTCAGGTTATAGTCTCTTCTCAAACAATACACTAGTATTAGATATGGGTTACCTTAGCAACTATTATGTTGTCAGAGAATTCTGAGAAACTAGGATGCCTTAGTAAGCAACTAAAACACTGACAACTCTTTTCTTTTTTATCTCCTACAATTCAACTTCTCCCACAGAAAATTAAACCAATCTTCTTTGGATAACCACTGACTGTAATTTCAGAATGAGGGCATCAATACTGGTTTTAACCTGATTACCATCAAAGTTTAATTCCTTCAAGCAATCCCTACTTCATTACTGAATCTGGTCCATGGTGTATAATTCACTTAATTAGGAGATTAGAGGAATACATAGATGCTGGGCAGAACATTAATCTCAGTGTAATAAATACATATAGGGAAACAGTTATTTGTCAATTAATTAATTAATATATAAAAAACCCCCAAAAAACAAACCACCAAAATCTATTTAGGATTAAATAATGTGACCATAATTGTGATGGTGTGTGTGGTCATTGTTTTTCAGACTCACAATACCTAATAGTTCCTGTTGAAGGCAATGGGAACTGCATGTTTAAAAATCTGTCACCAGCCACACTGTAAATGACAAAAAAACCAGAATCAAAACTTCCAAAGATTTTAAGCCTATAAATTGGAAAGTATATGATTCTTATTGAAATACCAGTAGTGCTGCATATGAATAGAAATAACATTAAAATTGCATGGAATAATAAATTCAAGTTGGTGCATTGTTAAAATAACTTTAAAATTCATTTATTCACCTGATAAAGCCCACAGGGATACCATTTGGAAACAAGATGACCTAACCAGGACAATCTGGCACTACAGCAATTGCCAGTTATTACCCTTTGGGTAACTTTAAGATTGTTTTAACTTTCTCCTCTGAACCTCAAAACTCAGCAGAAACAAGCTGCCATCCTTTTCCTGCAGAAAGAAAAACAGTGGAAATTGCCACTCTGCAAGAAGCCATGGCCCATGGCAGAGTGGAACTGGGGACAGAACACTGTGCATGACAAAGTCAGAGCAGGGTATAAAAGATCTAAACCAAAAAATTCCCATGCTGCACCCCATGCAAGATGTGTTGCTTCCTAGTTCTTTGGGGGATTCTCTAATTGCTTCATTATTAATTCTCTAATTGCTCATTTAGAAGATTACCTTTTGTAAGTATTTAACTAAGGACAATGGAGAAGTCTTTCAGAAGTAATTGTACTCTCATAATTTATTAGGGAATCAAATTCAGATAAAAATTAAGAAAGTAATGGTGTTATTAAATCACTTTTCTCTGGTTCCAGATTTTAATGATGACTACACCTTAATATTTTGTTACTTTTTCAAATATGAACCACAAAATTTAGGCCAGTTCTAGCTATAAAGTATCCATGAGCATTTTTGTATAGCACTGGTTTAGTAAATTGTGGCTTTGTATGACTTCTTTAAAGATGCTCCTTAGATGGGCATAAGTGTTTCAAAATTATCCACAACTTATTTGAAATGGCCAGCACAGAAAAGTTGGTCCTGTTCACACTTTGATACCTTTTAATGGTTTGATTTTCCAAATTCCTTTGTGATTTTTAAGTTTCAGGTGATGAAATATCAAACTTTATAATGGAAATGTTAAGATATTTTTTTCCTCTTTAACAAGTCTCTTTTCCAATTTAAAGAATTGAAAAACTCTGAAAACTTTTAGTTGTCTTTGTACTGTTAACTTGACCATTTATCTTTGGTTTTTGGTGAAAAGCTGAGCTATACTCTGAAGTTTTTATACCAACAAACAGTTTCAAAACACTCTTATGAACCTTAATTCCACATTAATTCTGCATCAAATATATACTGCCATTTTAGGCACCAAATTGAAAAAGGTTTTTTCCTACATGAAAGGTGCCTATGACTTTATTAAGCAGAAAGGCAATTAAATAAAGTAAATACAGTATTTAAAGATACATATGTATATTGACAGAGTGCAAACAGGAGGAGATCAATGACAGAACTTAGTTAAACTAAAATACAAGCATTCCAAGCCAAAAAGGCATTACACAGATGAGTTAAGAGCAGGAAGTATTTTATTATTAACTTTTGATTACCCAGAACATGTCACATCGAAAAGCCCGAAGACAAATATGCACACACAAATCAGAAGAGTTCAGAGCAGATCAGAATGATTTTAGGAGATAAGCAAGGGCAACCCTATTAACAGCTTATATATTAAAAGCCTACATATATGTGGCTAACTGTCCTTCCAGTTAGAAAGTTACAAATTATTTTTTAATGAGAAGTATAGATGATGACCCCTCAAGTCAGATGATGACTGAGAGGGTTTGATAATTTGGCTCAACTAAGTTGTCTTACTCTCCTTGGCTACCTAATCATTTTGGTTCTGTCAGTCAGCAGGGAAGTTCAGGGTCGGTTGCACAGAAAGCAAAAATTTGTTTTTAAATATATTTGAAATCTTAGGGGTTTTCAAGCTTCAAAGACAGTGTGGTCTTTTAAACACTCACATGCAGGCACAGTAAGAAAAATGGTGAAAATAAAAGACTTGAAAATTCAAATTCAGGAATTGCATTTACTATGCCAACCATTCACTAAAATATGAAGATACTGATTTCTAACAAAATTTTCTTAGCACTGTAGCTGTCTTTTTAAAGATGGTCATGTGCTAAAGGTTGTTTGTCATACTATTAGAAGAATATTTAGAACAAGAGATGTCTACTGACAAATTCTACCAAAAGACACCAGAGGTAGATTCTGAACAATAAATCACCATACTGATTTAATTATGCACACTACACTGAAAATCCCCTATCCTCCTAAAACACTCAGATGAGACCAAGAAGTGCTGTAAAGGATGTCAGGGTGGAGTTATTAGAGAGTTCCCCCAAGAAAGCCTTTTGCAGCTGAAAGGGAGAGGCTATTAGAATCCACTGACCTCCACAGTGCCTGTAGGATTATATGCAGATTTTCTTGGACAGGCTGTGTCATCTGCTTTTACACCTCCACCTCTCAAGTGCCCTTAAACCTGCTCTTTCATGCATTAAAACATGCCCTTCAATATGAAGCCCAGCATTCTATTTCTTCTTGTAAATGACCTTTACTTTTCTTTTCCTGTGATTTATTGCTCAGCTCAAAAACAGAGTGAAATTAATAGTCAAGTCTCTGGAAATGTCTTTGGTCAAACAAACTGCTTCCATTCCCACAAGCTAGGCTCTTTAAATTTTGTTTTGTTTTTAAACAATTACAGTTTTTCAACAACATCAGCCAGCTAGAAGCAAACATGGAAGTAGCCTTCCTGAACTCCTTGTCTACTACCCTAGCCTGAGATAATTGCAGGAACAGATGTGACAGCTTTGTGATTTTCTAGACTTTCCCATGAAAACAAAACTGAAAGCTTTTCAACAACAATCCTGGCTTCTTCAGCCAAACCTTTCATCATCATCATTAAAAAGGTTTTGAGCACTTATAGAAGCTAACAAATGACAGCACATAATCCCCATCTGTAACACCAGAGGCCAGGTACTGCAAAGACAAGACAGGTGCAAATTTTGGTATTCCCATAGTGCTTATTATCTACCCCTTTTCAGAAAGAAAAGGATTTGTCTTAACACCACTACCAATATCCCACATTAATCTTCCCACAAGCAAACTCTTACCCTGAAGCTACTATACAGTGTTATTACTCTGTCAAGAATTTTTCTCCTGAATTTAAAGATGTGCCTCTACCAACCTGTGGAGCTAGATTGTGCTGTAAGTCATCTACAGAAGCTGCTCCACAGCTGAGTTTATCTCAAATGTCTAGAGCTGGCCCCTTCAGAGATCTAGCATCTGAAAATTAAATAAAATAAAATGAGAAGTTGCACTCTTCCATCCAAACTTCTTTCATTTCATTTCTGCTTTTGCCTTTTCCTACCAGAATCATAGTAAGAAAATTTAGCATAGTACACACCATTCTAATTAGTAACTGCCTGTTTTGTTGGGGGGAGGCAATGGATAGGATTGTGGCATGACTAACACACTAATAATGAATAGGGACATAACAGGAATGCACCTAAATGGGATAACTGAAAACTATGGTGGTGTCTGAAACCTAGTATCAAACGTACATTTGCTTACCTTTTTTTCAGTTAGCAACTATGTCAGACACAATGTCTCAGTGTGATTTGAAAGAAAAAAAATCAGGACTGTGCCAGTTACACAGGGGATTACTTAGAGAATGGGATAGAATCACTTTGCTTTGGAATTTGTAGAGAAGCCATCAGCATGCTTTCTCAAAAATGTTGATCCCGAAAATTGGAGAAGGGACAGTCAACTAGATGATTCTGTAGTATTTAAAGTATAAAAAATGTGTATTGCTAAAAAACTTTGGGGAAGAGGAAGGTGGTGTTGGGAGTTCTTTGTGGTTTTTGTTTGGGGTTTTTTGTGGGATTTTTTTTGTGTGTGGACATTTTGTTGCCTTTTTTTTTGTTCGGGTTTTTGGGAGGAGGATGGCTTTGGTTTTTTTAAACCAAACATATCAAGTGAAAACTAGCTCATAAAATATTTAGCAAAGGATTAAATAAAAAATTACAAATAATTGAGACACTGCATTCTTTAGGATAGATATGATCAATTAGATTGAACAAATAAACTTATACCATGACTACAAAATAATCTTGCAAGACTAAAAAAATGTTTGAACATCATTGTGAAATATTTCTGTTGAAGCAGCATCCAAAGCTCCAATTGCATGACATCACTGAGTTACAGCTGAAGAGTGACATTTTAATATGCTACAGATTGCTCTTAAGTCACAGCCTTGCTTGAAGTTATTTTTTTTTGTCTGAAGACCCTCATAGAAAACTTATAAATTTTTGAAAAAAGCAGAGCACACAACATTAAAATTCACACTAGAACACTACAAACAAGTAAATGATAGACCACGTAAAACTCATTTCCAAGTCAAATATGCATACATAAACTTCTATGCTGTAATGCTATGAGACACTAATAAAGTCTTCAAATACTAAAAAAAGAGCCCCTGACAATATAAATATTCATTACTAAATGGCAATTTAATAAAATCTTTTGGGTAATTTACAGAGAATGAAGAAAAGAGATTGTCTCATGTATCTGAATTACTTTTCCAATACATTTTCTAAACTTTTTCACCTTTTAGGGTATTTAATTGTTTCCATGGAATCATTCTATGGACTGCTTTCATGTGGGAGGTGAGGGTTAATATGTGAACAAAGACATTATTTGGGACAAGGAACAGTAAAGGTTGCCTGCTTATCCTTGACAGATGCATTACCCCATCTCTTGTTTATGGTAATAATTTCTGCTTGAAACAAGTTGACAGAAAGGGATCCAACTTGGACATAATGCTCTGGAAAACTAAAAGGTGAGTAGTTTTCATGAGCTCTTGTCCATGTCACTTCTTGTGATTGCCCTTCAATACTTTCTTTCAAAAAATGCCCCTAAACTCAAAAATTAAAGAGTTTTAAGACTTCTATTAATGTTCCGTTAAAAAACCACTTTGATATTTGCTGAACACTCTTGAATTTTTCAGGAAGAAAACTTGTACAGAATTTTTTGTAAAGAAAAAACACCAAAGCATGACATTTGTGGTAATGCAGTTGCATTTAATTTTGAAATTACTGCTAGTTATTTACAAGCAAGATAATTAGCTGATTTTTAATCTCTTGCCTCAGTGATACAATTGTGATGTTCAATGAACTTCCCAAATCAATGAACTTAAATCTTTGTCAAATATATGATAAATTTGTAAAAAAGTTTAATCCAAGGAATCTAAATTACTTTTTTTCCACAAGCAATGAAACAATTTGTGATTCTTTTCAGCCTCAGCCACTGCAAGACTAACATCACAAAAAATATGAAAGAAATGGTTTATACTACATGTAGCACATGAGAAACTGTATTCAGATTCTGGCCAAAGGGAAAGGAACCTTGTCCTTCCAAGTACAAAACTTGCTATTAGATAAGTGTACTCATGCCTTAGAAGAACTAAATGACATCACCAAAATATTTCAAAATGTCACTCCTCCTTTTAGAGTCTCAGAAAATCCTCACTGACACCTCAGCTTGTGAAGGTTAAGGATACACTTCTATGAACTTCTGTGCAGGTCCATAACCTTTCTAGATTCCTCTCTAACCTTCTCCAGTCTAACTTCTCTAGTCTCTCTGCAAGTCTGCTTCGCACACAGATCTTTAAACATTTTATGATGTCTGTGGGACAGAATGAGATATGGTCACAGAAAAAAAAGGCACTATGATTTAATTAGACCGTATACTTCAGAGGTTCTTTTGCCTCAAAGTTTTTTTTTTTCCCCCACCACTCATTTTAATCCCATGGATAATAGCCACTCTCAGTTTGTACTTTTTGCATTTTTTTGTTAACTGAAACATTTCACTCCTATCTATATATTTTAGGGTAGTACTTAATGTCTCATCTAAGAAAGGATCTCATCTAAGATGTTAAGCAAAAATTAAATGCAAAATGGAATCTCCAAGGAAAGAATTAGTTCCAAAACATCTCTGATTTATAATGACTTTTTGCCACACAAAAGAAAATTAATACATGGAATTTGCACACTGGAGCATCTTTAGAAGCCTGTTCAATTATCTAGACTAAGGTTTCACTGTACCTAATCACTGGAAACTCTGAACACAGAGGTTTTGTTTTAGAGTCCTTCCCACCACAGGAAGGGTTTTCACAGTTCCTTTTCACTTTATGTAGAATTGCAAAGTGCTACATAACATTCATCCACTTCCCTGATTCTTCGTACCACCTTGACTTAAGCGACCCTGAAATAATTTTATTTCTAAAACCTTTTGACCACTTCTAAAGAGAGTGTTAAAAAAACCTTGTTTAGGAGATCAATAATGTCCTTTGTGATGTTTCTGGATGGATTTCCAGCTATTGCAGGCACAGTTAAGCATCTCTTGGGCTTCAGCACAAACACATGAGACACCCAACTGATTGCTGTGAAATCTGTAGACTTATGATTGAAATGAAAGCAGGGTATGAGCTTTCCTCTCTGTTCTAATTTATGCACTTTTTCTATTAGTATTTTAATTTTATTTGCCTGTTTCAATCAACAAGCTAAATTAAAAACGTTCCACAAAAAAAAAAAAAGTAATATGCTCAATCTTTAAAGAGCAAAGCTTAGCCAACTTGGATGAAATAAAGGAAGTATTCTTGCATAGTTCTAAAAAGAATATCTATTTAACTTTCATTACTGATAAAAACAAGAGCAATACTAACAAAATATCTGCATCAAAAGGGGGGAAAAAAAGGCAAACCAAACCAGACCACTCTCTCAGATTGACACCCACGTAGCCAAACAGGTATTGCACCAAAATCCCAAACCACCTGCTAAGTCACTTTTAAACCAGGTCAGCCTTCAGACAGCTTCTTTGAGTTTCATCTTTGCTTGCATAAAAGAGGGTTAAGTCTGTTCTTTTCAGAAATCTTTGGCATGATCTTTGATGACAAATGACATGCTACCATATGCCAAAAAAGAAGGGGAATACAGTCACCCCCAGCTTCAACTTTAACTGGAGCTGCTTTGTTCTGAGTGCCCTGAATAATTAATAACTACTTTGGCAATCAGTCATGCATTCCTTAATGGCACCTCAGGCATCAAGTATCCCATTCACCCGCTCCCCAGCTAACAATGGACTTTATTACATCAAGTTTTCTCTGCCAAACTTGTAACTGACATAGTTTAAACTAAACAAGTCGCTAGGAAGACTGAGGCCCAAATGTATATTATAAGAGTTTATAAGATTTTCCTCAATTTCATGTGGCTACCATCCGGGGCAAGTGAGAAGAAGAGGGAAAGAAATTAAATATGGATTGTTTTTGCAATAACGTCCTAGGAGGGTTTAGGTAGCACAGTGCTGCCAAAATCATGACTTTTAATAAATGGATAGATGGTCAACACTGAGAACCATCACTAGGCAGCCCTCTCTGAATACAGCAGCTCACCAGTAAGCACAGAGTAAGTGACAGGGAGGAGCACGAAAGAGTGACTGAGAGTAACAGCTGTGCTGAAAGGAGCATAATAATTTTCAAATAACACAAACTATGTTTGCTTAACAGGAATAAGTTTTTTCAACACTTGCTTCCACTTTACGGTATCACAGACAAAATTAACTTGTAACTATGAATTAGAGGAAAGAAAGTGGGAGTAAGACCAGATTACAGAAAGTTCCAGATGCAGCCAGGGTACTCAACTTAAAATGGAAGAAATTCAAATTATTAAGATCTAATTTGCTAGAATCTGAAGACAAGTGTTGTGTTTTTCTTGGGGAGGATTCTGCTTGTATACAGTATCTGCAATGCTTTTATGCAGTGTCTTCCAATTCCACATCAAACCTTTCTAGAGAATGATGTTGGATCCACTGACATTGGAATGGCTGTGAGTCCCTCCTTTAGAGTGACTAAATCCTAGAAATAAAGTAATCAGATCAATAGCCATTCTCCTACTACTTATCATGTGAAAAGTTGGTTTGAAATATAATATACAAAGTAAAAAAAAAAAACAAAATAAAAAAAAAAAACAAAATAAAAAAAAAAAACAAAATAAAAAAAAAAAACAAAATAAAAAAAAAAAACAAAATAAAAAAAAAAAACAAAATAAAAAAAAAAAACAAAATAAAAAAAAAAAACAAACAAAAATATTATATCTATATATACACACATATATATACACAATAAATTACAGCAGATCTAAACAAAGCCATTTCTCTTGCTCTTTAAAAGACCTGAAAATGTGTCCAGTGCCCCTCACTGTGTGTGGCCTTCAAATACAGAAACAAGCTTGCACTGTTTTATTTCAGTTTTGCTTCATTTCTCCCCAAACAATCTCTCACTTCTAGTCGACCAGGCATCTCCCCCTCCCCACTACTTGTGAAAAAAAAAAAGAGCAAAAAAAATTAACTGTTTAGGATCAATTCATTGAACTGAATCTCTTAGTGAATCAGTTATGATTTTGCAAGAATTATTTAAAATTTAAGCTCATTCCTATAGCTGACATAGTTTTGTGGGGATTTGGGAGGGGGACTGTAAATTTTATTTTCTCTTGAAAAGCTGGATAAGATAACTTTACAGTCAGAAAGCAAGCTACTTTTTTTGGCATTGGTTTCCAATTGCTTTAGGTACAAGGAGAAGGTTTAATCTTGGAACTAAACAATATCTATTTAATTGGAATTAAACAATATCTATTTAATTTACAATCTGCTGTCTGAAATGTGTATTTGTATTTTGCATTCTGCAAAAAACCTTTTTTTTTTTGTTGAAAAAGATCACAGCTCTTTTAGTGGTAGATTTAGAAATTAACTGATAAGAATTTGCTATATTGCACATTTTGGGACTCATTCCAAATTCTTATGACAGCAAGTGGGCTGCTCTTGTCCTTGCATGTGTTAGGTGTAACTATTTTGAACATTAAACCATTGTTTTGTGAGTGCTGGTAATTTAAATTTTCTAACTGGTTTTCCCCATCAAATATGAAGGAATAAACTCAGTCCATTTGTACAGCATGACACAAAAATAATTATACATATACTCATATTTTCAGGTGCCTTTGTTTAATCAGTTCCACAGAAATGGGATCACACATAAGTTAGATACACAGCAGGTAGGGTGTAATATTAGAGCTGTGACAACAGAATTTGGCACCAGCCCCACAAATAGATGTATTTTTTGATTTCTTTTACCATTTTCTAAAAGTAAACACACTTATTACATTCTGCCCTCGGGTGTACTGATGTTTAAACCTGGACTTATTTCAAGCTTGGAGACTGACATTTTATTTAATTTTAAAGTTTACCACTGTTGGCCCATAATATTCTACTAACAAAAGTTGTTCTAACTCATAAAAGATTCAAATATGCAGATGAAACCTTTAGTCCCTTTAGAAGTAGTTCTTCCTTAGGCATAAGTAGTTAAAAGTATTTATAGGAAAACAACACACATAAATAAATAAATAAATAAATAAATAAATAAATGTACAGACATCCCACCCCCACTACACTACACTGACACCATCATCAGCATGCTAAATATATTCTTCTCAATAACTTAAATTTTGCCAATGGGGAGAAGGAGCAAAAATAGCAGAAAAATAAAGCCAGCCAAGTGCATTCTGAGTGAAGCATATTTCAGTGGGGTTACAACATGGATTCTTTTGATCAATTTTTTTTTTGAGCTTGGAGATATTTTCCACCAACCAAATACCACAGACCATGAGACTACTTAGGAGATTGAAAGTAAATGATGAGGAATTTAACAAAAAATACTCCTTACTCTCTTTAAGTATGGAATGCCTATTTTAAAAAAAGTCAGCTCCTGGTTTCCTCCGTTTTAATGTTTCAGGACATTATCTCACCCTTAAAATTCTGTAAACATTTTTTGCTATCACAGGTCTTTCATTTCATGAAAATAGTAACAGAAAACTGTTGACAGTGAAATTAGTCACATTTTAGATAATGGATAGTTTAATACCTGTGACTTACAAGCTTTAAGCAACATTCAAGAGAAGTTTTAAGTACAGATTACAAGGAAAATGCGGTGAAAAATGAATATTATGGATTGTCTTCTTTGTCTCTATAATAAAACTATCTAGAATCATAAGAACTCTTCTGTTTGGGAACTAGGTATAATCAACTGGTTGAGTATATCTAATAGCAGCTGACTGACAAAAACATTAATCTCCTCAGTTTCTTTTTTTTAACTCCCCAATTCTCTTTCAACATCACACTGCTGATTCATAAACTGATCTGTCTTTTTCTCAAAGTCGGAATTATTTTTTTTTTTTCCACAGTACAGTATTAGGAATGCAAACATTTTACTGAATTTTCCACACAAACAACCAAGCCCACAACTTCCTAGTGCAAAATCATCCAAAAAGAACCACAGGAACACTCAGTTAAAAACAGAAACAAAATGTACATTGCAGGAAGACAGACTGCACACTATTATTATTATTAGGAAACAAACAGTAATTAATCTTACCCTATTAAAATACTCTTTTGAGCTACCACTTCAAAGATTTTGTACCCTGAAATGTTTCGATCAGAAACATGTTACTTACTGGCGTAAGAAGTGTATAATGGATGCAGAATCCAGGTTCAGAAGGAAAATACTCATCAGACACAAATCTTATTCTGATCTGGTTTCCTTTGGAGATTTGTCTGCTTGGCACAGTACTGGAACCACACCAGCGCCCTAAAACAGTGCCATCGCTAGGCTCTTCAACTTCTACAAAGTCATACCTGAACAGGAAAGAAAATAAAATGTTTATTTACTGACAAAAATTCTATAAACTTCCTAATTTAAGCAATAAACTGACTCTGCAATTTTCATTTTTTTAAACGCTAAAAGTATGCAGCCAAAGCCAGCTATTTTAAACTTAGCTCCCAAGTTGCTACTGACTTACATACATAATAAAATCATGCAGTGAGGTTAAGAAAATAAAAGCAGAGTTAGCATTTTGAAGAGACCCAAGTGTATGGTTTTGCTTCTTGTACAGAAAGCAATTACCACATGTGTGACAGGGCAGAATAAAATCAGAGGAAAAAAAAGGCTGTAATTGCTTGAGTGGCACAGTAATTCGTGCTGCAATGTCACCAGCAGTACACTGCATGCCACCAGGGAAAGTTCAGGGGTTTTTTGGTACTGAAAACCTGCTTTACTGGACTATCAGAGGTGAATAACTTCCTAAAGGTTAAGTTAAGGCTTAGAGAAAGAAACTTCGAAGGAGTTGATGCATATCCCAAGAAGACATTTGTTGAGCAAAGACCTAGACCTCACTGCATGGGAGAAAGAACCTGGTATTGTGGAAATATTGACAAGAAACATATGGGTAGGGAACAGTGAGAGAATGAAACATATTAAGTTTGATTCAGTTTCATTGCTTTTAACATGTGGTCTGGGTATCCCTGGGGATCAGTGAACAACTTCAACCAGATCCATGGAAGGTAACTAAGACATGCCAGTCAATCATCAATAAGCTTCAGTATGCCATACAAAGGTCCTCATTTTCACTGGAAACGTTTAGTGAGTTCCCAAGTCATAAAAACATGGAAAGCCACTACTCTAGAAGGTCCATCTGGTTTCAGTGCTTTAACCTGCTTCATGTCAGCTCCCCAGCTGCCCACTGACAGCATAAACACTGAGCATTTCAGCTGCATTTTCCCTGCTCCAGCTTGAATCCCCCGAGCCCCAGTGGCAGCACAGCCGGTGGTTTGGGAAGGTGAGTGTGTGCTGGTTAAAGCACTCGGCTCTTTGCAGCTGCAGCTTCCCCAGCCAAGCTTTTACTTTTAAACCACAATTTGTATCCTAAGCATGAGCATAACAAACCTCGAAGAAAGTTTTGAGGTTTCTGATATTTTTATGTCCTCTTGCATGTGCAGTCATATATTAAATACATAATTCACATAAATCTGAATTCGTAAATAGCAGAGTCCTTTTCAAGGGTACAAACAGTCCTACCTCTGATGATAGCAAAGGCTCATATTTTGGAAAACATGCACACAAACACACTCTACCAAATATGCCAAACTATATTTAATGTGAAAATTATTACCTCATAAACATTTTCTACTAAAGCTTTTTCTCGATTTTTTTTTCAGTAAATCTAATCTTTATAATGATTCCCAGTTCCCTAGTTAGACAGCAGGCAATAAATTCTTGTGTTGCATGTTTGTGCAAGACTGACTCGCACATTTATTATCTCCATTTAAAGTACCACTATTTTTTCCACTTAATTAAAAATGAATGCAATGAATATGCTCATTAACTGTGTTCAAAATCCATTACTGCCATGTACCACAGTTTTAAATCTTTGTTGAACTTATGACACTAATTACTTTATCATTATCTTTTCTCCCCCAAACACTAACTAATTCCTTTAACAGATCCACCAATGTTTTTACTTTATGATCAAGTATACAACTTATTACAAAGGCAATGTGTACATTAATTGTACTAAGGCCTCAGGGCTCAACACATTTATCAAATTTATTTGGAGTGCTGAGCTTTTTTTCTTTTCAAGATCAGCTTATGAAATTTTTAAAGATAACCTTTTTATTTTTCAGTTAAGAATATGAAATAATTATCTACCTTTCTGATTTTTAAAGAGTTAAATAAGCAAATATTTACATTTATTGGCTTAGGTTTAAGATGTTGAGGGGAGTCAGGGGGCTTAGTGCCTCTACCTAACTTGCAGTACTTTTTATTGCACTCTATGGTCTTCTGGTACACCTGAAGCAAAAGAGAAACTCAGATTCCACAGTTTAACTCCTAGACCCTTCAAATAAAAGCTAATTAAATCCATTAATAGAGAGGTAAACTTGAGGGAAATAAGTATCCTGAAAAACCAAATAAAATTGAGCTTGGATAATGACATTTTTAGCCAATAACTTTATTCTTGTCAGTTATCTAGGCTAAATGTGCTACAAGAGCCTGCCAAAAAGCCTTCTGAGACTAAAATTCCTCTCATCACACATCTGGACTGATGTCTGAACTTTCTGTAAAAGTAACAAACCAAAGTTGTTCAGATGCTTTAGCATTTACAATATTGTGCTATGTAATTTTGCAGCTGATGTCATGGGGCTAAGGAGCAGCAGGGACAACAGCATAGCCATGGAAAATTACTTCCCCATCAAGAGAAACTTGTACTTGAGACACAAGAGAACTAGGATAAATAACCAACAACTGAGATGCCATTTTACAACTGCAATGGTGTAAGAAAATGTTAAAATGCATGTTGAACTTACCAAAGCAGAAACCTTCTTTTCTTTGCAGTGTGCAAAGGAGTAAACATAAGCTCCTTTGAAAATTACTAAAGAAATGCTCTGGTGCTGTATCTGTAATATTTTTTAAATATTACTAAGTAAAATTTATGCCAAAAAGGCAGTCAAATCTCCTTTCCTGGGACTAAAGATGCTCTGGCCTTTAGGCATGATGCCCACAATGCCTTCTGTTATACCTGTGCAGAAGATCTACTCCCCTCCCCTAGGGCCTGGGTGCCTGGGAACATGCACTGAATTAACAACCTGAGCAAAGGCAATTTACTGGAAAGGAGAAAGGAAGTAACACAAGCAGCTCAAAGTTTCAACAGCTTTCCAGCGAGGAAATATATTTTCCAAGGGTATATGTTTTCCTCTACTTTATGTTTTTCTGTGGTTTATACTGTCATTTCCTAAACATATTCTGACAGGCTGTTTATCTTGGCTTGAAGTATTGTGACCTTTCTGTGGCTTCTCTCCACCTCCAGAATTCCACAAATATATCAAAAAATGTAAGAAGCAAAAATCCACCAGGTAAAACCCTTTGTCATATAAGTGGTGTTGGACCTTTCCATCTGTATATAGATGCATGCTAGACAAAAATGTAGAAAGCCCATGAACACAGTTTGTGATGGGTGAAATTTATTCTCCATTACCCTTTTGATAAAAACAAGTTTTTTTTTCTTTAGTTAAGAGACAAGCAGTTGTTAACAATCCCTACTGACATTTTTTATAGCATTTTGTGGGGCAATGTAATATTTCTATTGCAACTTGTTTTAAAACACATAGAATTCTGAGGTTTTCCTGGTGTTGGCATAGCACACCCACCTGCAGACCCAGAACATCCAAGGTCCTCTGGCAGTTCACCAGACAAACTGTTTAAAATAGCACTGAAATGGTTTGGACAGCTTCAATTTTGAAAACACTGGAAATTACTAAAAACTGTCATAATGAAAACACAACTTTGATATTTTACTAATAAGAATTTTAATACCATCATTCTAAAGAAAACTTTACTTCCCTCTTCCATCTCTATTTGAAATAATTTCAATTTCTGCTATTGCAATATTTATATTTCCTATGAAACACAAGTCTTGGTTTCCATCATTTGACATAATTGTGCTTTTGTATAGACAAATGTGTGAGGTACTGGTGATACCTTACATAGTCTTAATTTCTTAGATCACTTTCAAATCACATCTGTAAGTAATAATATTGCTCTTTGTAAAATAAACATATTTGCCTGGAGAGGAAACCAAGGCCAAACATTTAGCTCGACAATATTTTTTTCAAAGCTTGGCACATTCATGTTTATCTGAGTGGAAAAGGGAACACTGGAGCATCACAGAGGCACTCAAATCCATGGTATCTAACAGCAGCTTTGTCATTCCCTGCAGGCCAATATACAGCAAAGATGTGTGATAGGACAAGAGGAATGCAGAGTTTATGATAAAGGGCAGAGGGAAAATAGGAGGACCTCAAGAATGAAGAAAAGGACAGAGTGGCATGCTGGATTACAGAAAAAAATTTATTCCAGGTAAGCAACAAGCCTAAAGACATAGCAATACAGTTGTAAAAAGAAAAGCATACTCCATCATTCATTCAAGAGGTGGAGAAATTTCTTTTTTAATACCAATATTGCCCCTCTCACTGAGACAAAATTAAGTTTTCCCCAAAGACAAGGCATAGACACAAAAGATACATCACGTGAGATGAAAATCAAAATGACACAACATTTAAGTCATTGGTAGCAATGAAACTGCAGGTACTTGTGCACTACTTTTCAGTTTATGTAAGATGAAATTTTAACTCGGTATTATTTTTTTTACTTTACAATGTGACCAGGTCAGACAGCACAACCACCTATTGCCCAAGTTTGCAAGCTTCAGAGGAGCTATTTAATTAATTCCATTGCCTTTCAAATGCATTAATTTGCACCATACTCTTCTGCATTTGTTGCCAGACAGAAATGTGTGCTGCCAGACAATATTAATGTCAGACTGGCCTGTTCAGGCCAGTCCCCCATTCAGCACTAGATTCCTGGAAGTGAAAACCACTAGCAGTGCACATCAGTAAAAGTCACCTATGAATAATGTCACTTGCCAGATAGGCAGCAGAGAAAAGAACTCAGAAAGCAGATTTCCTGGAAGGACAGAAGGGAGATTGCACCTTGACTGAAATGGTGGCTCTGTGACAGCACCAGCAAATACTCTGTACAGGGTAAAAGTTCAGTAAAGATTACTCTGCTCAACATCAACAGAAATATTAAACTGGGGCTACTTTGAGTGACAGTAAAGCCAGGATACTGGAACAAAACATTTTTCAAAAACTAGACAATACAAAATTTTAATTATTTTAAATTTTAAATTTTTTAAAATTTTAAATTTAGTAAAATTTAAAAAAATTTAATTAATAAAAATTTTAATTATTTTAACTATTTCCTCTGGATTTTGTTTTTCCAATATGAATTTCCAAACAAAGTTACCCAGAGTCATTTGACTGCAGTTCCTGAGGCTCACAACGTGGGTGATTTACCCCTAAGACTCACCCTCTTTAGGAGGACTTGGCAGTGTCTTCTCTTGCAAGAGGAAACTCCTTTGGATATCATTACAGATCATCCAACAATTAAGAAAAGACTTACATTCTATGATTTCTGTCATGAAATCATCATGCTTGATGTTTTAACATATAAACAGAGAAAAGATGATGGAACACCAGTGATTTGATGAGAAATAAATTTCCATAGTAGTTTCTGTATTTGCTGATCTTATGCACACTGTGTCATAACAGTCACTGGAAAGAAACAACAAACCCAGATATAATCCAAATAAATAAGTGATGAGGTCAGTTTTTGTACTCAGAAAATTATGTTTAATTATATACAAACATGACTTGTAGCAGTAGACATCACTTCCAGCCAACGAATGAGCATAAAACCCCCAAGTATCCTGGCATGTCTACATTTTCCATGAAATAAAGATACTCAAGGTATAAACAGAGAACATTTCTAACTGCCATTCCCCAAATATGGATTGTAGTTTCTGTGCCAACCTACTTTGAATGCATTTATTTTAGAATATGCAGTACTGCACATTAGGAACTGCCTTATGGAAACACAGATTCATTCACAAATGTTACATGGTTGCTATGGTTCTCCCTGTTTAATCTTTTCTCACACTGATTAATAACAGCCTGAGGCTTCTAACACAACCACACAGCTCTCTCTGTATTTCTACCTTGTTATTTAGAATACATGGGAAAAAAAAAAAAGTTTAATCCTTAGATTTCAATTCTCTTCCCTGTCACTCATTGCAAGCCACTTTGATCATAAATATACACTTAACCACACTACAAGTGGAAAGAAAAAACAAGACAGAGTTCAAACCCCCAAATTTTACTCTTCAAACATTTGCTTCAAACTTCAAAATCAGTGCATTTAAAAGGATGCACTGATTGTTTGATTTGGAGAAATTAACTGCTGCATCACCACAATCTAGTCCATCAGAAAATATATTTTCCATTTTCTGTGGGTCAGTACCATGTGAAGGTGAGAAATACACATTTTGCAAAGCAGCTTTTTTCCCTTGGTGAATGCATTTTGGCACTGCATGCAAAAATAAGAAGCTCAAAGAAATGTGTCTCTTTTCCTCAAAACTCCCATTTATATCAAAAGTTTACTTCAGTGCCAATTAATAAACTGTGTATTGCTGAAAACATTTCCCTGATAACTAGGAAGATGGCACACAACTTTATCTAGGAAATAAATCCTCATGACTGATATCTAGGTGCACTGAGAAACACTTATGTTTCTCAGCCATAAGCACATGAATATCTCATAGCCTCCGAAAGTGACATCTGCCTTGCGGGGAATAAGGGACAAGAATCAGAAATTGCAAACCAGATACATTGGTAAATGTACTTCAGGCTCTGAAACAAAAACAATTCTATGTTCAAACAGCAAGCTTTCAACTACTTAAGTATATATTAAACTACTGATAGTAATTTATGTGCATTTAAGCACATAAACACAGCACATAAACAAGTAATTTCAGGAATACAGAACCACAGAATTCAGCCTCTGCTATAAACTAATTTATACCCATAAAAATTCTATTCATACAGCATTTCAAGCACTTGAATAAGTACCTTATAGAAAGAGACAGTATAATCCTGCAGATCAGAACTGGAAAGGAAAGAAGATGCTTTCCCAAACTCTTCCTTTTAAAACACCAATTGTCAAATTTCTTAGAAGCTACTTACACTTATCTTCACTGTATTACAGAATGACAATATTCCCAATGCTGGTTGGAAATAACGCTTTAGAAGCTTAGCTTAGGAGCTTAGCTTAAAAGTTTAGCTATTTTTTTTAAATACAGATTAAATTTAGTCCAAAAATGGCATGCTGTGAGTAGAACAGACATACAAACCAAAAAATTGCATGATATTTCATACCATCACTATTACTATATGTCAAAGAAAAATTTGGGAAAAAGGGTGAGCTTGGAAAAAATTTACACATACAAATAAGCCTGTAAATGATGGCCCAGTCCAGTACTTACTTTGGCCTTTAAATACAAAGAATGAAGTTCTGTGTAGATGGAGGTTCAAAGATTTCCAATATTCACAGTTAATATGCTACACTTATCTTTTTCCTATCTGACTACAGATTCTCCTGTGGTCATATAAAATACAATACATAAAAAAGATTTTCCACAAAATTAGAAGTTACTTGGAAAGGTTATTTTCAAGGACTAAAAAATGGGTAACATCTACATGAAACCCTTTCCTGTACTGTTTCACCTTCAATTGTCTACTTTGTGCTATTCACTGGACCTCCTTAGTATTCTGCACCAATTATGAACTAAATAATAACACACATAACAAAAAATGGTAATTGGACAAAGTATTCCTACTGTTTTGTACAGCAGTACTTCTATTATTGGTTTTGTCTTCTGCTGCATTATCTGTATTATAATTATAATTATTATTATTATTATTATGTTACAATAAAACCTTGTGTGGAAATGAACACCAAAGTTCAGGATCCTGCTGCACTGGACACTATATTCTCCAAACACTTTTGCCTTCATAAAGATGCAGCTGCTGTCTTTCCTCACAGAGTGAATCAGCTTAATAAGTATCCTGCACTGTACAGTACTACAAAGTCCAGATTTTGGAGAACTTAATGCCTCACCAATTTTTTCCCAGGACTCCTCTGTAAAGACTGTTATATTTTATCTTGGGAATTACAGCAATCATAATGAATCATATGTTCCTACTGTACAGATCAACATTTTGTAGAAAACCAAAAACTCTAATGGACCTCAGAGTTCACATTTACAGCCAACGCTGTAAAGCACTATTTCTAAGCCACTATAAAATTTCTTCCTCTACTCACACTGTTCACATTGGTCAATGTATCTGTTCCAGCTTCTGTGAATCCACAAACATATTTTACCATTGTTTTTCAAGCAGCATTAGAAATATTTATTCTAGTATCCTAAAGAGTAATTTCTTCTTTATGCACTCTCCAAGATATTCCAGGATATAAATCCTGGAATGCAGCAATGGCTCCAGCCAATGATGTGCAAACTACTGGCTAAGCAATATTCAAAAGTGTATTTTTTTGTTGAAATAAAAAACATAAGGAGAATAAGGGGCATTTTTATCAATGCAAAGATTCTGCCAGGACAGTGCAGGCTGCTTCCCTTCCCTCAAGCAGCCTCTGATATTAGAACACCATTACATGCCTGGATAAGTTCCTCATATTCCCTTCCCCTCCTGCTGCCTACTTCAGGGGAGTCTGGGGCTCTATCTATGTTCATTTGAATGAAAACACTTTTATTTTCTTTAGTTCACAATAACCTATGGCCTGCACACCTGCACACAGGATTTACCAATCCAGGACAGAGCAGTTGCCACAAAGTCTGATATTCTGCTTCAGGACAGGCTAGTAATTGCTACTCAAACAGAAGGTGAAAAAACCCTGTAAAGTAACAGAGCAGCCTGCATGAGCCACAAAAAAAATGTATTCCCAATCCTAGTAGGAGATCACTTTTCACCTAAGGAGTGTAAGAAGCTTCCTCTCACTTCAGTTTTACTAGTTATAAATTGATGGTCATAAAATGATGCAAATCTATTTTCAATCCAGCCACAGTATATGAATCAAGAGCTGGTCTGAAGAGATATGTCTTCATAATTGGTGCTACAGCACTGGTCTCCCTCTTCACATGCTACTTTCAGAAAATGAGATGATCTAATAATTTCACCTTATGAAACCCCTATGATGCTCCCACATGACCAGCTAAAATTTTTTACAATAATGCATCTTTCCTTCTGCAGTTTCTGATGCACATGCATCTTCTCTGATGTCCTGATGACCAGGCTGATGTCAATTGCATTACATTTTACTTCTACTTTATCCTAATGGAGCAGCATTGAGTGCAAGACCGGATTGTGACTTACTTGTCTGACAGAAAATATTTGCTGGTAAAGCTGTCTGACAACAACTGCATGTGAGAAACATACTTTATTAAAATGTTGATGATACACTTCAAGAAGCATGGACAGCATTTAGGAAGAAGGCAAGTGGAGAAAGGTAAAAGGAAAAGCTGCACAACAGGTGAAGAAACACACTGCCCATCTAGAAACAGGACAGTTGGAATGTCTCCTATTCCTGTTTAATCCTGCTTATGTACCTGATGGTGGGTCTAACATCATAACTGTACTTAGACTTCCAGTAATCAGAAAAGATCAAGAAGGGAGT
This sequence comes from Urocynchramus pylzowi, assembly GCA_013397555.1. Taxonomy (NCBI): domain Eukaryota; kingdom Metazoa; phylum Chordata; class Aves; order Passeriformes; family Fringillidae; genus Urocynchramus; species Urocynchramus pylzowi. The sequence goes on along the minus strand of VZRH01008306.1, from coordinate 188,590 downwards.
GTATGCTACGCTTAAACTGACATGTTTAGACACTACACAGGGTAACTTTAGATTATTTTGCTGGTCCTGACTCTGCAGCTTGCAGAGTCTTGTTATCAGGAGCTAAACTGGCCTCACCAGAAACTACAGGTGACTACAGGGTCTGTCTGTGGCCCTGAGCTCAGGTGGTGGTGGTTTACAGTATGTCTTTCTGCCTCTGAAAGTAGAGATTTACTTCTATATTTTAATAAGGGGTAGGGTGAGAGCAGGAGAACCCCATCAATAACAACTGCTGCCAAAACACCCTAGAAAGAAGCAAGACCCATCAGCTCCACATTCACATTCAAAGAAAATAACTTCGGTCTCCACCATTAGAAACGCTGCCAACTATGGCAACATAAAACAATTTTAGAAGCAATAAATTAGGATTAGGAATGTTTACAAAAATATTTTGATAGTGGGGACACAGTTTACTTTATTCAAACAGCTTGCTTGAGATTGAGAGGACTAGGAAGAAATTTTAAGAAGCCTAAATTTTTTTTTTAAGTCATTGACTGTAGTCTCTGGTGTGAAAAAGGAGTAAGGGATTATGTCAACTGCCCACTTATCAGCAATCACTCTCCTACACACTGATCTAGGCTGTAAAAACAGGCATCAAATTACTTCCAAAATAATATCTATTATAGTGTCCTCTAGCAACAGTGGATTCTAAAAAGGAAAGCTGAAATTACGGGAAAAGTGGTTGGGTGAGAATGCAGTCTCTAGGTTTGTGCAGAGTGCCCTTCAGATCACATCACCTGGGCTCTGATGTCCACCCATTCCACCCAGAGAAGCATCTCCTTCACTTTTCCTTTCTTATGTTTCATTCTGATTTGCTTTGAGAATACAGTTTTGCAGCTTTAAGCCCTTTCTGTACAACAGAAGAGTTTACTCTTCTTGAAGCCTAGGAAATGTGTGTTATGGAGTAGCCTCAGTTATAACCACACTCAGCTTTGCTTTCCTGATTTGTTTTTATCCCCTTTTATTGCCTGAGATATCTGCTTTGCCACACTTATAAATCTCTTATAATGAGAATGGTATTAAGCAGCTTTTAATAAGCATTAGAAAACCCAAAAGAAATTATATACTTCTGGATACAGTACACACCTCTGCCACACTGGGAACAGTGGACAGTAGCTAAACCAAAAGGATGGGACCAGCTGAAAGATGAGTTGATGTTTGAATAACATGGAATGTTTTTTCTGGAATCATGCAATATCCAAAAGGAAGACATTTCTTAAAAAAACCCAAATAAACCAAACCACCAAAACCCAAAAACAAAAAAAAGAAATTCCCAATATAGTTTTGTTCAATGAAATCTGAACAGAGAAGAAACAGATCCAGATATTTCTTTTTATGCAAAAAATCCATTCATTTTTTCTTTAAAACACTAAGAAAGCAGGAAGCATACGTTTGTTAAATTCTTCATTAGAATTCTATTAATTAAATTCAAATAATATTGTTACATTGCAACTAACATGAGAGAAATAACTTTTTAAATATGAAACTATTTTCTTTATATAGAAAAGAAGAATTTTTAGATAATTAGAGGACTCTGCTCCTAAATCAATATAAGCTATTACAAATTTTGATCCCCATCCCCCACTCTTATCCATTTAGCATACAAACTTCTCTTGCACTGGAACCACTTCTCTACTCCCTTGCAAATGGATCAAACAATTAAAAATCAAAACCATAAAAAAACCACTCCACAAACATCAGAAGAAATTACTCCATCAGCCTATATTGACACAAGTTTAATGTAATTTTCTACACACTGTTCCTAAAATGCCACCTTTCTGCCACTGATAAAACATCAATGCTGCTACAAAGGACTTCAGATTAAATTAGGTACTTCATACTAATTCTCTGCCACAAGTATTTCAATTAAACCAAGGCACTTGAATGCTAGAACTCATCCCAACCATTTAAATTATATGTCCTCCTTTCAGACTTTAAATAAAAATTATTAACAAGTTATGCATGTGTTGGGAAAAAATTAAATCTTTTGTATTGAGGAATGAGAGTTCATATGCTTTTTATAACCCTGTACATTAATGAATCATTCACTTCCAAATGGATCTGAGTCACAGTACAGAGATATAATAAATTTTAACTCAGTTATGGTTTCATTTTTGCAGAAGCTACAGCCAATTATGAGACACCTCAGTATCACTGAACAGAGCCCAGCCCACCCATGCGTCACATCTCACAGAATTATAGAATATTCTGAGTTGGAAGAGACCCACAAAGATCATCAAGTCCAACTCCTGACCCTACACAGGACCCAAGAGTCACACCCTGTGCCCAAGACCATCTTGAGCTCTATAAGGCTGGTGCTGTGACCACTTTCCTGGGGAGCTCTTCCAGTGCCTGATCACTCTCTGGGTGAAGAACCTTTTCCTGACATCCAACCTAAACCTCCCCTGACACAACTTCAGGCCATTCCCTCAGGTCCTAGGGTTGGTCACCACACAGAGAGATCAGTGCCTGCACCCCTTCTGCTGACAAGGAAGTTGTAACTGCAGTGAGGTCTCCTCTTCTCCAGGCTGAACAGACCAAGTGACCTCAGCTGCTCCTCACACAGCTTCCCCTCCAGAGCTTTCCCTATCCTTGTGGCACTCTTCTGGACACTCACTAACAGNGAGCTGAGTGGGACAACCCCCTCCTTTGCCTGGCTGGTGATGCTGTGCCTGATGCACCCCAGGACAGGGTTGGCCCTTCTGGCTGCCAGGGCACAATGACTCACGTTCAACTTGCCATTGACCAGGATCCCCAGCTCCCTTTCCATGGCACTGCTCTCTAGCATCTCATTCCCCAGTCTGCCTACACCCAGAGTTGCACCATCTCAGGTGCAGAATCCAGCACCTGCCCAAGTTGAACATCATATAATTGGTGATTATCTCATAAAAAAACCAGGTGGTTAAAATTCAACATACTGACATTCTAAGGCAACAGCTGTAAGAGTTTTAAGGATCAGTCTTCACAGTAACTGTCATCTCTGCTTTCAGGATTCTGTGGGTTTTGGTACTCAATGTTTTGGGGGTTTTCCCAGTTTAAAGCCCTAAAATTTTGGGGGTTTCTGTTCTGAATTCTCAAATAAAGGTGGCAGCAGCAAGCCCTTCATCTTCAGAAATATGTGAGGAAGCAGTAAAAATCCCAGCAGCCCAGCTACTTAGCAACATGAGTCACCGTGAACATTGTCTGCAGCAATTCCACTTTAAACACAGAGTTCACTTAAAGGTCCTTATCCAGTTATTCAAAGCCAACTTGAACTTTGTACTTAGGAGATAACTTCACCCTCTGTAACCACTAAATGAGAAGAATTTAACACTGATAGTAAAGTAAGCCCATCATTGTGTCCAGAAAACAATTTGCTTGGGAACTGGTCCATGATAAAGAACTTGTTGCCCTCAAAAGCCCTAGAAGTAATACTTACTTTATGTGAAGAGTTATATTTCTTTCACAAATCTATGCTTGATATTGGTGTGGTCTTCACACATATACCAACATTGACTCTATAATGGACCAAGGTAGCACAAGAAAAACAAACTTTTTTTTGCTTCCCTAGGGGGCAGGGTGTGGGATGGAATTTCTTCTGAATAGAAGAAAATGATGCTGACATTACCCTTTCAAGCATGCACTCTCTTGATGTTGCAAGGTGCTTCCATAAAAAGGAGCAAAACAGAAGCAAAATTTCTGTTGTCTTTTTTACTGAGGCATTAGGGAGTCATAGTTATGCATCCATATTTTACTCCACATATTAAATATTCACATTTGTAATAATAACAAGAAAGAAAGTTCCACATGGTGCAAGTAACTCATTGTTATTTGAAAGAAAGGTCTCTTTGGAAAATTATGTAACAAAATGTCTAGTCTTTTTATTGTGTTTAGTATAAATTATCACTGTCTAGCATCCATTTGAAACAAACTATGCAAAAAAAAAAAAAAAGTAAAAAGACTGCTAAGCAAACATTTTCCTTCTTCATAGCCACAGATTAAAGGCAGTGTTTGTGTGTTTCCTCTTTAATACACCTTTTTCAGTGTTGTCAGACTAAGCCAAATCTTCTAATTCTTTAATTCTTATAAACAGTTTCCTAATAATACTTTTATTAGGAATGCATAGGACTGTTGAAGCAGTCTGGATTACAGCTTCTACCAGAGAATCCTGATGTTCCATGAATGGAAGCCAATAGCTCAGTCACAACAGATCTGCAGTGAAGGAAAGTAGCTTAAGGAAACATGGAAAGGGGAGGTAGTGAATTTAATACATGTGGCACTGAATAATAAAATATCATCCTAAGAATCCTCTGTCAGCACTGATGGCTGCCTTCAGCTTAACTAATTTTCTGCAGGAAAAAGTTCCACAAATTACACATGTCAAGTAGACAAGCTTTAAAATCTCTTTCAAAACATTATAGGTTAGTGCTTTACTTATACATGTAAATGAACAGACTCACATCTGCAGCTGCTAAAAGCCTCCCTCCCCACCAAAGCAAACAAACTAACTATAGGTCATAATCTAAATTATTAGAGGGATAAAGAGCATTGGAAATTAGTGTAACCATCCTAAAATGAAGATGTTGCTAAAATGGTATTTATTATTCTACTATCAGTTAGTTCCATAGCCTTTTACTCATGTATTTTATCCTTATCACCTTATCTACAGTAATTGCACTTAGGATTTGTGACACATTTCTGTGTTTTATTACATATAATAAAAGTCAGACTGTAATCATCAGATGATTAGAAAGAACAGCTGCAACCACTACTCAAACGAACAACTAGAGCCACTCCATGCACAGGGAAGGAGCAAGTTTGATACATGCTCCTGATGGAAGAAAGATTCTTTCCTTTCCCTTTCCTATTTTTGCCTTGCATTGTAGTGCTCCGACCAACTCACATCATCAGAATTCCCTTCAAGGTCAAGTGTAATATCTATGCTCTTGCTGGAAGAAAGCTAAATCTGTGTCTTCCTGTCACAGAGGAGTTAATCATAAAGCTGTTATCACTCCATGTTCTTATTGACAGAAAGCAGCAAATTTGAACAAGCAGCAGCTGAGCAAAAGTCAGTTTTTGGTCAAGAACAGTTATGGCAGCTCCCTGGCAATAGGAGCTGTCTGGCACAGGAGTCTAATGGCTTTATGATTAAAACAGGATTGAGGGGCTACCATCATGAAAATAATGACCTGTCATATCAGCTACCATATCAACAGCAGAAAAACTGCATTTTTATTTCATCAGAAAGGGCAGGCATATGCAATACAAATTCACAATGCCTCTGCTAGAAATCCACTGCCACTTTTATCATGCAAACAGCACTGCACAAAACACCCAAGAGTTACATCCTTCTCCTTTTTGTTTGGTTGGTTTGAAGGGGGATTTTTTTGCTCGTGACATTTTTCTTTTGCAAGTCACAACTGAAATCAAACACAGTGTATGAAACTGAAATTACCATAATATTGCAGAGATTTATATATCCCTACTGTTAACCAAATAACCCACATTTCTTCTAGACATATGCATGGATCCAGTTTCCAAATAAAGTGGAGTTTGTGTTCACTTTGGAAAGGACACAGTGGGATTCTTAACATTTTGTCCATAGGAAGGATGAAGTGCAGAATGAAGTAGAACTATTGTAAAAAAACCAAAAACCAAAAAACATTGACTATCTTGAAAGGAATGAAAACATGATGTGCATGAATTTCAAGTACATCACCATTGTAAAACCAGGATAAAAATCACCTGGTTAAATACAGGCAAAATACCAGAATTTTATTCTAAAACCCCTGTAATTTAAACTTACAGAGCAATCATGCTTAAGACTGTTGAGAATGAGCAGAATGTGCACATTAATACAGGTAAGGCTGAGTCAGAAGGGCTGGCCTGAACATAGAATTTTTTGTAATGCAAATTTGCTACATTAGTAAATATTGTAAGTTGAATAGCAAGTAAAAACCAAGTAGAAAAAAAAAGCCATGCAGGATCACTTTGATTTGCATTTGGGAAAATATTTGAAGTAGAGCCTAGACTGGTACCTGCAAAATATCTGTAAAATGTGATATTTGCTCTAGATGAAAAGACTTCACTGAATAGCTTTAAATGTCAGAACTGACTTTGAAGAAATCCAAGGTCAGATACAGGAAAAAACTTGCCATAGCTTCAGGATACATCTATGACATTTTTTAGTTACCACTACTACTGTATTCCTGTTATAGAACTATGTTAAACAAAAAACACTTGTACAACTGGATACGTTTGAGTTTCATTTTTCTCCAAAGTATGAGCAATATTTGAATTACTATGAGATGTAAAAACTGATAATTATCTTAAGCTGATATACTCCAGAATATTCTCTCATTGGCCCTATGAGCTGACACCACAGGGCACCACAGTCTGCAGAGATGATGGAGAAAGTTCTGGCATTACCCAGAATGAGCAGCTTAAATGGTAGAGAGACTGAAAACTGTGACAGTGACCACAGCAGGTAACTCATAAGGCTGTCTCATACACTACAGAAGGGAGAAAATGATATCCTGATACACACAGAAAGTCTAATTTTCCTGGCTGCAGTTTTTACTTAGTTTCAGTCATATGTTAGAGCTAAAGGCATAGAATTATAATAGATTAAACTTCATGTGATGCTTCACTCTGTCCTTTGTCATGTAACTTGCTTTTGGACAAATTGTTGAGCACTCCACATCAACAATACTGATTTGTGTGTTTCAAGATGGCAGAAGCACAGTATAGTAATAAATTCTGTGGGATATAGTCAATTAAAAAAAAAAACCAAACCCTTAGTTTTTCTACAGAAAGTATTGGAAGAAGTATAAATAATTTTATTAGAAACATTAAGGGTAAGAAACGCAAGACATAACTCATAAAGAGATATAACTCAGGTAATTGGTAACCTGACCTGTGTCGAATTATTTTACATATTTAATCTGTCTTTTAGTTATTTCCTCAACTTGTTAGTTATTTATACTCCCTTTACATCAAACAAGGTGCAATTTCTCTTTATTTACAGAACTTGCTACTAAAATTAAAGTTCAGAGGAATCCTAGAGTTAAAATCAAAAATATAAATATTTTCCAGAGAGAAATATAACTCTCTTTTTAATCTTCCAAGCCAAAAAGCTAATTTTGTATTTTTTCAGTAGAAGACATATCAGGAATTGCAGTCATACAACTTCCTGGTATCCCTGCACAAATATGGGCATGATAAGATTCTAACTGAGTGAAGATTATGAGTGACTTGTTACTTTTACTAAATTTGTCAGCCCTTTTGTATTTAGCACATTGTTTACTTAAAATAAATCTACTCACAATTAAAACACTATTCTAGTTATAATATTATAAAATATTTTAACTTATCTTACTTCTGTTTTTGCAAGTGGACGAATGAGTCACCCTACCTGGATTTTCTTTCACTTGCCACTTCACTCTGCCATATGCAAAGAAAAGAAAAAGCAAGCTAAGTTTTTACTTGAAGAAAAGACTTATTGTGCAAAGGGAGTGCACTCTTTCAAGCAAACCTGTGTTTATAGTTGTTAATATAGTACTGATATGGCCTTGGTAGTTACTTCCTTTAGAATTATGAGAAAAATATATTTATCCGTTATAAACACCTTCTCCCAAATTAGGGATAAATGCAAAAATAACATCAAAAAAATTCAAATTTGTTATCAAAAGTTGATACAAGATGTAAAACCAATGGAATAACAGTTAATTAGAAAAACTGAAAACAAGAATCAAGTCAAACGTGTATATGACGTACACAAAAATAAAAATCAAATCAGAAAAACAAAAAAACCAAAAAAATTACTTTGAAACAAAAATCTTCCCTGAAGTACTTTTCTAGGATGGCATCAAAGGAGAAAATGCCATTTAAATGACATATTTTATTTAATTTACTGAAGAGTCCAGACAATGTACCACTATTCACACATCAGGACTTTTTATGATGTGGTGCTGCAAAGACAGACAGATACAGGATACAAGAGTTCAGGATCTCTCCTCTTTCACCCTCCCACAGGAAATGTACATGTCAGTCCTACTGCCTCACAAAACATCCAAAACTTTACCCACCACATGGCTTGGTTCAGAACTACATCTGTGCTGATGCCTGTTATGTCACAACTGTTTCTCTCCCAAATTACAAAGCCTCTAGCTGAGAATCCTGGAAGGAAACAGAGATTCCACAAGTCCTACAGAAACCTTTGCCAGTGACTGAGCAAGCAGATACTCACTGAAGTCAGGGAAAAACCAGTACCACTGAAGAAAGTCAATTAGCACAGTAGTTTAAGTGCTGTTTTTCATTGATAACTTGACAATATAAGGCCATTAAAATATTGTAGAGCAGTGTGGGGGGGTGTCTTAAACAGCTGTGCAGTACTTTGTGTTATGACCTGAATTGTGCTTCAGGTAACTTACCAGAATTTACTCTCCAAAAATTAGACATTTATAATTCTAACATTCTGTCAATAGTATTTTCCCAGATGTCAAAACTTTTACTTGAGAGGGAGATTAAATATGTCACATTTTTGAGTTGTAATATGTCTATGGCCTAGATACTGAGTGCCAAAGCAAAAATGGGAGCACCCCAGACCTTTCAAACATGAAAACCTTCTCTAGCACTATAAAAGAAAATCATAAATTAATACTTTAGAAGATGCATTTTATCAATAAATTAACATGCAAGTGTCGATTTTTGCAAAACTCAAGCTATACTTTTTTCCTTCATCTCCAATCACTTCCTTTCAGAATTTCCTAAGTGAAAGGGAAAGTAACTTACTTGCAAATGTCATCCTCTGGGTCCTCAAGCCCAAATCTTTCATCAAAAGTAAGTTGTATCCATACGTTTTCATCCAGTGCGACTAATCTCCACACTAGCACAGTGTTGCGTGGGTATGTGTGTGGAAACTTGGGGCTGTGAATACTCCCATTAGTAGTCACAGTAATTATCTTCTCATGGTGAGGGTCCTGCACACCTACAGGAAGGACAGAAAACAGAGGCATCAATACTCATTCCTTCTCTTTTCCCCAAGTGTTAGTGTAGTATGCACAGATAAAGATGCTTTTGTTTTGTTTGCTTTTCTTCATCTGGCAAGAATTTCTGCTAGAAAAGCCCATATAATAACAATAACACAAGAGGTTTTCTAAAACCTGTACATTGTCAGATTGATATTTCACTCAGTAAATTATAGGAATTCTCAAAGGTAGCTATTAATTTTGCAATAAAATAAGGTCATAGTTTTATACGGGAGATTTTATATTACTTTCTTTTCAGCTATTCATTGTTTTATTCAGTTAGATATTGTACCTTATTTTTCTGACTTTTCTTTATAAACATCATTCTGATGAACATTCCTTTGAATTTATAAAACACATACATACATCAGTCAACTATGAAAATATACACTGCAATTGTATACCTCAATATAGCCATATATAAAGGTTGACAGCTAAACGAATGTAGTGCAAGAAAAGAAGGCCACAGACACTGCATTGCTATTTTAAAAGAATCAATCTATACTTAAAGTCTGACAAACTTTTTCCTTCTATTCTTCTGGGCTTGTGCCTTCTACTTTTGGTATGAAAATGGTAAATTTCTTCTACATAGAATGGCTGCTTATATCAAGCTAATGGAGTGTGGTCTTGCCAACATCCACACACAATTGCAAAGGACTGACTGCAGTAAGAGAAGACAGCATGCGCTAATAAGAAAAAAAGGCACAAAACCAGAATTCCTAATTTAGATACTTCATTGAGTTTTTGTTAGCTGAGTCACAAACATTTTTCTATAATGTACAGTCTGTCAGCTGAGAGCTGCTTGCTAAACACAGGAGCCAACAATAATAAAAATTACTTTCCCAGAGATTAGTGCACCAGAGTGCTATTTCCAAAGCATTCAAAGGACCACCATTTCAGATAAACATGTCAAAGTGTGGTATCTGATGACACTATACTTAGTGGTACTTTTTGTCCTTAAAAACACAAACAGAATTATAAACCATGATATATTTCACATCATATTAAAAAGTGTTTTCTTTTGCATCATCAGGGCACTGATATTAACAGCACTGCAATTAAGGACTGTAAATAGTCCAGGCATATCATGAATGAGAAGACAATAAAAAGGGGGGAAGGAATGAAGACATATCTATTATTTAGTGAACTGCATCTCCAGTACCTTCAAGCTCCCCCATTTGTAATGGAAAAATATCTATTTGCTTTACACACAACAGTGTTACATGAACATATCAAATTTCCACACACACCACTTGCTCCATTTCAAATATTTGCTTTCGCACAGTGGAATTTCTTCTCTTACAAAAGAATTATTTTGTATGACTACAAAGGCAAGTAATTACTGTCACTGGAGAATTGCTTGTTATTTCTCTTCAGATAAGCTGCAATATTCCTTTTTATCTGTTCGACAAAATTTGTACCATTGTACCTCAAAACTCTAGCATTTTTCTACCGAGTTCATGCACTGTCTGAAAATTGCTTTTGAGTAGACTGTGAAAAGCACAACTACCTGTACATGGCTAAAATGAGACTATAGTTTTTGATCTTTGTGGAATGACTCTGAAATTCCTGGCTTTATTTTAGCTATAAATCAATCCAAGTTACACTAAAAAGGCAGTAACAAGCTCACTCAGATTTACAGCAGTCAGCTGCAGAACTCCAAATCTATATACATAGCTGCTGTGGGCTGTCTGGCTTTCTGTGAACAGCCATCCTCCCCACGCTCATCCTGATGTCCCTTCTACAGTCAGGAAAAAAAAAAAAAAAAGAAATAAAAAAAGAAAAAAATATTGCTGCACAAAAAGCATTGAAAAACTCTGAAGCATCAGTTTAGGTGAGGACTGAGGTAGACAAGGCACCATCTCAGCCAGGAGACAACTGGGAAAACGGGGACGGACGAGGACCAGAACAATGCATTTAAATCTTCAGTACAAAGCTTCAGCAGACAATGAGCAACTGAGATCATCTTCAGGAGAAAGTGCTGGAAATGAGTCAAACTAGACAGGAAAAATCCCTGAGTTGACCTAGAGATACGACACGGTTACACTTATTAGGAAAGGATGGCACACACTTAACATAGCCTGAAGTTGAAGAATGAGTCGCCGCAGCTGTCTTTGATGTGGTACAAGATGCTATCACCAGAGTTATACATCCATCAGGGCAGAAAGTCTGCCCCTGAAAATTACAAGATTCCAGGCATTCTGAAAGCACTGCAGTGCCTAACCCTTCCACCCATGTAGTAATGCAGATGAAAAACCACAGTATCACCAAACAGATCAGTAGATGCCACTGTAAACTGAAATTAAACCCACCGACTAGACAAGCTCATTCCTGCCTACTTCAAAGTAAGTCTCTTCCCCCATGGGCACAACACATTTCACAAAGATCAGCACTGACACTTTTTAAATATAGCAAATACCTCTTTCTTAGTACATTGTAATAGCTACATTTTAGCAAGGGTCATGATTAAAACTCAGACAAATTGCATGCAGTTCAGGAGACAGAAGAAGAACAGCAGAAAAAGAGAGGAGCACCATGGGTGGAATAATGACCTGGGCCCTGATTCACCTAAAAGGCCACAGAGTACTGGCAAAATTAGTTTTTAAATCCTTTTGTTAAAACTACACTTTTTCCACAGCAGGTCAACTAATGACAGTTGTTAATCAATAGAACTGCTAATCACAGAGTCTTAATATATATTATTTGGTTAATTTCATCTGATAGCCCTAAATTATGAAAAACAACTTTTAGGCCTTCAGAAAGAACATTAGCTCATGTGTGGCTATCACTGCTTAAGAAAAATAAAGCCAAATCCAAACATGAAAAAAGCCTGAACTCCAAATATTTACCAATAAACATTGGAAATTTTTCAGATATACAGCAATGTTGAAGTTTGTGAATTTTCTGTTTTAAAATTGAGAAACAAAAGGTGCCAGTAACTATTTGGTCATTACCATAGAACTTGAGAGAGAAACAGGGCTTTTGAATCAATTGAAAGGATTTCCGGAACTGCATTCCCGTATAATTTTTACAACACACCCAAGGGTACAGAAACTGAGACTTTGTAAAAGAAATTCTTTAAAATGTAACATAACATGCTATTTCTTCCTCTTTCACCAGAATTTCAAGAAGCAGTAAGCCTGCTTTCAAAAGCAGTAACTCAAGCCATGCAGGGATACCTCTTTCTGTCCTGTCTCTGATTCAGTTGCCTCCAGGCACTTCTCAGCTATTATTTGAGTACAACAGTCAAAAGAAATTTAACTCTTTTTGCCAGGCACAAAGGAAAAACTGGAAAATCATCTGTTATTGGCAGAAAATTGAAGACAAATACCTCTGTTCTATATTGTTTGAACATAAAAAGGCTATCAGGGCAAAGTCACTCAAAGTCATACAAATGCTGCTATGCAGAGACCTCTGGAGACCCCCCAGCCCCAGCTCCTGCTGAGGTCACAGCTCCTGCTCACAGCAGAGCAGCTCAGCCATTGGAGGGGTGGCATTTTCCAGACTATGCTCAAAGTCCCTCACAGATGGAAACCCCACAGTGCCTTGGGATGACTTGTTCCACTGCTGCACTGCCTCTCTAGGTAAGATGCTTTTTTCCTAATATTGAATTTGATCCTCTCAAGCTGCAATTTTTTAGCCATGATTGCTTTAGTGAGGCTTTTTTGGGTGTTTATTTGTTTAGGGTTTTTTTTTTTTGGGGGGGGGGGAAAGGGGGTTGGTTTGTGGGGTTTTTTAGGTTTGGGGGTTTTTTTGTTGTTGTTGGGGTTTTTTTGTTTGGTTTTGGTTTTCTCATTGTTGTTGGTTTTGGTGGGGTTTTCTTTGTTGTTGTTCATTGGTTTTTTGGGGTTTTTTCCCAGGATTTGCTTTGGTGTTATACTCTGTACCTTCTACCAGGATAAGATTAACTTGTCCATCCCTTGCAACTGCTCTTCAGGCAACTGGGGGCCTAAGTCTGCCTCACTGCTTTCTCTTCCTCAGACAAAACAAGCCCAGACTCCTCACTGTCCATCACTACCTGCCACCAGCCAGCTGAGCCTTCAAGCCTGGCCATCCAGCCAATTTTCAACCTAACTAAGCAAGCAGTCTGTTCTTCCCAAAATTTTGCCTCAAGTTGCACAAGAAATGTTTTTGAAGCTCACAGGGTTTGCTTTCATCATCAACTTTTCCAGTACTAATAAAAAGAAAACTTAACACTGACTTTCTGTATCCCCTAAGAGAGCTTCCCTAAGCAGTAAGGTCTGCAGCTTTTCTGGGATACATTTCTTGACATGGATCTTCTGTGGATTTTCCATTTTCAGTTGCTTCTATGATACAGCTACCTATTTTAAGTCTTGACATGATTCTTCAAGTATTAGCAAGAAATTAGAGAGAGAGAGATGAACACTACCCACAGTATACACACACACGCAATATACATCTGATCTGTCAACATCACAGCATGATAAATTCAACCTCTAACAAGAAATCTGATAATTTGCACAGTTACATGTTACCCCCAAATTAAAAAATTTAAGAAATACAATTTATAAAGTATCATATGGATATAAAGTAACAAAGTAGGAACATGTAAGATAAATATTACATTTTGTTTACATTACTCCTCCCTCTGACACATACTTAACTCACACACTTGGAAAGATGTGAAAACAAATTCTAGTTCACACAACTCAAGATGAATGTATAGAAGAACTGTATTTATTTTTTTTTTAATCCTACAATTTAACCTATTCCTTTTTTCTTCAGTTACTGTTTTGAGTTCAAACTTGTACTGTTACCTTAGGCACTGAATATCATACACTATTTGACTCATGGCTAAAGGTCTTTCTGTCTTTCACATTATGTTAAGGACTGAACACAGATGAAGTGAGAAAAGAAGAAAAAGTTCTCTAATTGATCTTCAGGACCCCTCAGTTTTGGCAGCTGGCCCAACAGGGAAAGACAAAAGGAAGAAAAAGAAAGGGAGGACAGAGGAGTGGAAGGGGGAAGACATCAATGGGTGACAGAGCATGGAACTGCAGTAACAGATTTAATAAAGTTTCCACACAGCTGTGTGATTTAATGTCCTGCAGAATATGATAATGACTAATCAGAAAGTAACAAACCGTTTTTGATTCCAAATTGCATCAAGAAACAAAAATGAATTTATACTTTTGCTTTACAAGCTCATACTTTATAACTTTTGAGTATTCTGCCAGCACTTTGCCTGGTACTCTGGCTTCTGCTCAAAGAAGAGAATGGCAATTAAACAGGGGTGGTTTTTTGGTGGGGTTTTTTTGGTAGGTTTTTTTTAGTTGGTTGGTTGGCTGGTTGTTTTTGCGGGTTTGTTTTTTTTTTTTTCCTTCACAGTAAATCTTCTGGCATTAAAAGTAACCTCTATAGAGATCTGTTTTTAGACCAAATTCTTTTGGAAGGCAGTCTTGGTCCTGAACTTCTCAATATCTTTTAAAACTAGATAAATACTACATTTTAGCCAAGATAAAGAATTCCTACTGCTAAATGTTAGATGAGGTAACTTTTTGCTGTTATCACATGCTCAAAGATGTAATTATTGTAGAGTGTTTCAGTAAGCGTTTATTCCAATGTCCACAGGTAAAGTCTTGGCTACACTGGCATCAATATTAAAGCCCCTGCTGACTTGAATATGAAAGGAATTCCATCTATGCTAAATACATAAACCCGTTAGAATTATTTTATAGTGCACTGATAATAATATGATCTGCTTTCCTTATCCTGAAAAAAATAGAATTATTAGTACATTGCTTATTCATAAGACAAATACATACATTGGTCATTCAAAAATTAACAAAGTAGTCTGTAATACAAAAATTACAAGTTAAAGTAATTATAAACATCCTTCTTTTCTCTTATGAATAAAATAAATACCATCCTCCAAAGTTTTTTTTTTTCATTTTTTTCTTGTCTCAGTGTTTCTTTTTCCTAGTAAAATTATTATACAGTAAGTAATCATCACATAACATACAGTCTCTAGTCAAGGATTTCTCCCTGTCTCTGTCCTCCAGCTTGAGTGACCAGAGTCATCTTAGCCAGAAGAGGCATCACTTAAGGAAAGAAAATTCTGGCTTCTTCCTAAAACCAATGCTATTAATATATTTATCAAAAATAACCCACAATTACAATTTTTTTTTCTGAAGGTGCAAAGCTATAAAGAGGAAATGATATCAAATGTCCAGTAGAAAGTGTTTTAGAAATTTTAAAGGCACTATATTATAGTTACTTCCATTCCCTTTTTTTTTTTTTTTTTA